>JAPYMA010001473.1:5000-104202 GCA_035041965.1 Anisakis pegreffii | reverse complement strand
TTTGAAACTTGAGCCATCAGCGGAACAAAGCTTGGCGATTATTTAACTCACTGAATCATTAGTTGGTAGAGGAAAAGATTAGAGAATTCGGTAGTTGGTGGATCAATTCTTGCTTCCGTTGGATTTATTTCGTTGGAGAATATTGTGTTGTGCTTCGACTTTAAATGCATTCTAAATGTAGAATATTGTATTTAAATGCACAAGTAGTCCTTTCTTGGACAATCCTTTTGCTTTCTCAATTTCATTGCATAATTTACATTCGCAGTTTATTTTCTTTTTTGAATAAAAAATATTCCTAGCTGCGAAAATGTTTACTACTTTGTTGTATTTTTTAAATGTAACTGGGTGAAGTTGCATCGTTTGAAGAAACATTTAAGAATATAAACGAAATCGATCGAACATAATAAACAAAAGACAAAGCAAGAGTGATAACATTTCGAAGCTTTTGCTCATAGGTTTCCAAAAAACGGAAAATGCGTTGGCGCTATTATGCAATCATTGAGCATTCATTGTCGATTGGGTAGTAAACAACAAGTGCTACTGTATGTGAATGAACTGAGCATTTTATGTTTCATTCATGAAGAGTATATCACAAAAGTTGTAAGAAAGGCCACGTTTCATCACTGTTCGGAATGTTGGAATTTTTCAGATGTGGAATGAAATGTCGAGATGCCGCGCAACACTGCTCTAAATACTTTGACGAATAATGGATGACGACGATGATTTGTTTGTGTAGAATTAGAGGAATGTGTTACTGCTGTAATGTCTTTTGAAGTCTGTTCCACTGCTTTTAAAAATACGATCGTTTAACTTTAAAATTGCAAATGATGATTAAAATTATGAAAGACGTTTTTAAAATGAGAAAAGCGATTGTATTGTAGATGGCTGATTGGTAACGATGAAATAAGGTTTGGACGGCATTTTTACATGTTTATTGGTAAGTATAAATTTGAGAGGGAGCATCTCTTTCATTCAGAAGGTGTGGTTAGAATTAACAGCAGTATTTATTACTAGCTTGACAATCATACACGCATTTGGTAGTATTTGAATAGCTAACAGTCGTTTCACAGGAAAATAAGCGGAAATTTCTGGAGGATAAATTCACGTACAACACAACGGATGCACACATATGCAGTGAACTATCGTTACACGAAAATTACAACGTAAACGGTCGGTCGCTGATGCTGCCAGATTACTAAAATGAAAATGAGAGAAAAAAGATTGGGAAGGAAATTTTGAATGGAATATTGCGACTGTTTTATTGTTGAAATAGCAAAAAAATTTCCTACCAGAAAATATTGGCAAAATTCAAAAGACGATTAAAATAAATTGAAAAGTAATTGTGGAAATAATTGGACGATAAAAAGCAATGAAAAACAACGTTTTTGCAAGGTGAAGAAGGGAAATGAATTGAGAAGAAAGTATTTGAAAAAGGAGGATTTATGAAAGGAATGAACGAGCATTCTGTAATCCGACAGCAAGAGCGCCCTTAGGCGTACTAGATTCAATGGTGACGCGAGAAGGTCATTTGTAGTTGTTCGAATAGGATGTTTAGATGCGGCATATTCACGTCGTTGCCGTGCACGATAGTACTGATAATGTGCTTGTGTTGTTGTAGTTCAAGCTTGAGCCAACTCCTCTTGGGCACCGGTGCAAATCAGATGTGCGAACGCTTTGTAATCAACCATACCTCCATCTATTGGTGGTTTTCCCTGAAACGATTCTTTGTAATGTTGCCTGCATCTTATCACTATTCTAGGAGTGAAGAAATGATAATAAATACCTTGTACATTGCCTTGATTTCATCGTCATCCAATGGCTCTCCTCGTTTATTCTGCAAGATTTTGACGAGCTCATCTTCGGGAATTTTTCCGCATTCTTTCTTATCGAACATTTGGAATGCTCCAACTATTGTCGCTTCAGGATCAGTACCTGAAGTAATTTATTTAATTAACTCATTACCATGATTATGTTACTCTATTAATGCGATAATTCCTAATTGCTACGTACAAGTCATTCCATTGGATTTGATTATTTTAAGCATGAGCATCATGAAACATGAGACAGGAATCAAAGCACATAGTACCTGTAAGTCGTTCACCGAAAAGTGTTAAAAATACAGTGAAATTGATCGGTCCTGGTGCTTCTTTGATCATCGCGTCGATTTGTGAATCTGAAGCGATTTGTCCCATTGAAGCATACAAATCTTTCAAGTCGTTCTTATCGATTATGCCATCCTTGTTCTGATCCATTATACCAAAAGCCTCTTTGAACTCTTGAATTGTCTTTTGGTCGAATTGTGCGGCTTCTGATCCAGATCGCTTCTTGCTCGACTTCTTCTTAGCGGCCTTCGACTGAATTCATAAAGAAGTTGGAATCGACGCATCAAACAAAACAGCTCATTTCTAATGACTGTTAAAGCATATCAACATGCTTGTTTGATAGAAAATTCATACATACTTCAGTTTGTAACATTCTTAATATATGATTTTTGAATAAATGAATGGAAATTCATCACACCAACCTCATTTCATTCCTTTTTTGAATATTTAATTGCGAATAATTACAATAATAACAGTGCAATGATGAAACGAACAAAACAACTTCGATGTAATGTATCAATTGGGATATGAATTTGTATGGATATGGATTTTGGAATATGCATATATTTATATGGTGTAAAATAATACAAAGTAAAGTATGACTCGTATTTACTTACCATGATCAATCGAGTGTTTTAAGTAAAGTTTAGTAAAGGAATGAAGAAGCTGAATGGATTTGTTGTTTAGAAGACCTAAACACTCGAATAGAAGGGATACAATCGAGCGAACTGCGGATGAGGCTCACTGAGGATGTGTTTTAACAATCATTTCTCAACGATTTTAAACAGAACACATTTTTAGCGATATCCTATGCTATCCCCCTCAACACATTCACTTTACAACGCAAATACATATTCACCTCAACTATTTCTTCGTATTTACTTTAGTAACAACAAATAAATTTCTTCGCCTACAATACCTACCTCTACATCAACTTCTACTCTATCATCAATTCATCTCAATCTTAATCATCTATCATTTGCAATTAACAACAACTTATATTTAGTTGAAAAGTAGATTTTACACTCGATCTCTCTCTTGTCTGGATTTGATCAATCACATTTAGTCTCTCAATATCTTTAGCTTCAACTCTCAGTTCCAGCTGAATAGTCCTGACTGTGCAAATAGAGAGAATTTTATCCCTCCTTTTCTTTCGTATATTATACAGCCGAGTTGAGCCCACTTGATGCTTAATAACTTGCGTATGTAATCACTTAGTTGTTTCATACGCCCCCAGTGAGTTCTTAGAGTCAATCGTCTATCTGTGTTCGCATTCAGTTGCTTAACTTCTCCTGTCTAGACCTCAACTTTTGCACGTTCCACATTGATAACAGCTTGGCACTGTTCTATTGGTTGAGCTTTGTCAGGTCAGATAGATGCTTACGGAGAGGTGAATAAATAAACAAATATTGATAGAAATGTATCCAGATCAAGATCACTATTATCGAACTGAGTGGTCAATCGATCAGTTGTAAGCTGTTTTTTGGTGTAGTTTCTACTGCTTTAGAAGCAGTTGTAATAATAATTGATGCATTCACTCCTCAAAATATTATCTTCAATCAAAAAACCAATTCTATTGTTCTGGTTGATTTTCATTCGAAACCATAAGTGTGCTTGATGGTGATGCTGCTTCAGCCTTTCTCTTTTCTTAACTGATAGATGAAATGAGCTCATTAAATAACTGATTGGGTTGTAAAGAAGAACTGAGTTGAAACTGCATAACGCTGCTGTTGCTGTGGTGATCAATAGCATTGGCTATTGCTTATGGCTTTATCGTTATTCATTTGTCCCATAAGTGGGACACTGCCTAATGTTTGCAGTCTTCATTGAAATTCTGTTTCATGAAAGTCACTTAGTTCAGAATTGTGATGACAATCTCTTGTTGATATCACCTTCCCTCCGAAGCACTATAAAAATTCATCCATTTCACATGCTACTGCTACTGTCTAAATGCTAACGTTCTCATCGAATAAGCAGTGATATATTATTCACTCGCCCAATGTTGTTGAATGGCCTTTCTAAGCTGCTTTTGTATAATCTAAGTGACTATCACCTGAAGGAATTTCTTCGATTAAGATGTACTTTCTAGGTCGATAATACGATAGTAACGAAATATTTGGCTTCATTGAAAATATCCTCATTCAACATGTGCATGAAATTGACTGTTGATTGCAGATGAAGCTGAATTTAAGTGCTCTAATAAAGATTGCGAAGAAAGAGCACTTTAACTCAACAGTTCATAGTAAATCAAAAATGCAATCAATTTACGTGTATAATAAAGCAATATGTTTATGTTATTATGCTCACCACAGAGCACTTATTCGCGAGTGCTTGGTATCGTTCATTTCAAAGAGCGACATCAATAATGAAATGTTTTTCAGGTATATTCATATAATGAATCGAGCATTAATATAGGTGACTAAGATTGATTGAATAATTGATCACTTTTTGATTATTGCTGACATGACCGTGGTACTGCATACACTGGACAGTCTTGCTGAACGTCGCATATCGTCTCTGAATTTGTATCGCTTCATTTTGATTCTTTCTTGTTTTGCTTTATATTCATCATCCTGCAAAAAAGTTTTACTGATCTGATTGTTGACTGATTTGAGTAATGATGGTGTCAAAATGGTAACAAACTGACGGGTATTCGAAGTTTCAGCAATAATGCGATACGTTTACAGTCCTCCATTGGCACCGAATACATCGACTGATATTTCAGTCGTGTTGCCGGATCAAAACTCTGTTCCATCATCAGTATAATCGCTGACCACTGTCTTAGCCATTCCAACGAGTTCTCACTCACCTCCGTATACGTGTTAGTCATCATTGCAATTAGCATATTTATCAACAACATTGTCACTAGTAGCATGTAAATCACAAACGTTATCTGCAATATTCCACAAGTTAACCCCTAGCATTGCGTTTGCCATCTCCTATGCATTGTTGTACTCCTATTTATTGATAAACTGTTAAGAACAATGGCTTTTTCACTTACTTTTCCAACAACAGCTAATTCACAGTCGTCCAATTGGTCAAAAAGAACGGTGAATTCAGTGAGTGACATCAGAAACATTCGTATGAATGATTCAGGAACATGACGCATCACTGACCCTTCCTCATTCACTTTTAATCTTGGATCATTTCGATTAAAACCCAAAAATATCACATAAAACGCTAAATGAAAGGGAATCGTGAAAGGTTTTGTCGATCAGAAGAATAAATATAAATAAGAAAGCAGTCACATTTGTATAGTTCCAAAAAAATTTTCCTGTATCTAAAATTTTCATGTGATATCCTGAGTTTCCTGGATGTCAGATCACCTGGATCTACCTGTTTACTTGATACGTCCTGCATTCGGAACTCGATGCGATTCATATTTCTAAATTTTCAAGAATTGCAAGCATTGAACAAAGAAATAAAAAGTACCTTGTGAGAATCCGATCGCAATGACGCAATAGATGATGAAAAAACGTAATAAATCTTTCATAATGATCTTATAGAGCATCAATACAAATGGTCCTACTATTTTGAAACCTCTGCAAGAAAATACTATTAAGCTTTTCAGTTGATCGCTACCGTTCACAACGGCGATAACAACGAGATTGATGTTAATGAATAGGTAACAAAATCATGAATAGTAGGGTTGGAAAGGGGAGGAGGGAGGGGGGGGAGGATTTCGGCAGCGACTGCAAACGAAAGGGAATTTCGGACGGGGAAGGTTACCCGTACGAAATTCACCTATTTTAACGGGAGAGGGGGGGGGAGGGGTTCGGAAGAAAGACAGAGGGCTTGAATCTCTGTGATCGCAACATTTCGAAACGATGAGGCATTCTAATATTTGATTTTCAAATGCAGACCAGCAGTGTAACTAGGATACGTTCTATTGAAATACTAAGAAATAGTGTAATCGATTATGGTAGGATGATAAATTCTGTTGAATGTTGGAATTTCTGAGATTCCAGCTCACAAATATATGTCAACTGTTCTAAAAACAATCCATGCAAAATTTCACTCCAAAAAATTCGTTCTGAAAGGTAGCCGTGTGATCATGTTGTTTATGGCCTGATTGGAACAGATGGCCCGACTTTTCAACGCAGTTTTTTTTGAAAAACTTTTAAGCAAGTTGTTCTCCGTCAAAAATGAACGATTTTTGAGGGTGGGAGCCAGATAATTTCAAAAATCCAAATTCGTGCATTACCGCGCCTAACGCGAAAGAAATTTTAACGTAACGATTTTGCAAAGCAATTTTTGCAGCGAAAATTCACATAGATAGTTTTTGAAACAAAAAGTGTCTATGTAAATTGAAGAGTTCATTTTTTCCATACAAAACGTGTCACCCTAGATTACACCGATAGTAATAAAAATCAAAAATAATTCATCCATTAAGATAATCCGGAAATGAGCACCTGCAATAGAAAAGGAATTTAATGGCGGTTAATAGAACGATAAGTACCCATAATTTATCTTCGATAGCATCAAGGCAAAGTAGACGTGTGCAGAAGGCAACCCATATCAGTGTGCACGAGGTCAAGAAGATTGCTTTCGCAGGGAAACCAGACTGAAAGAATGCAGTGGTTCATAGATCGAGAACTGCAGACACGATTAATTATTCAACGATGCAATGCATGACGAACGGCAAACAAGACTTTATCTTTGTGTAACAGGTGATTATAAAAGCTTTTACCAAACTTAAAAAATACATCTTTCGTCCAACGTTCCGGATATGTGTGATCATTTGAACAAGATATAGGGTGGCACCAACAACGGCAATCACATACAGTATCATATAGAGCTGAAACGAACAAAAAAGGACACCAGAATATCGGAAAGACGAAACTTGGAATGCCTCTAGAGTTTAGACTGACCAAGAAGAGAGTAATGAAGTTGTCTGTGCTTTGCAAATCGCATAAATGATGCTATGACCTGTGGATCGTTGCAATAAGTCATTTTTGACTTATTCCCGTGTAAAGACGTGAGCCTCAGAAAATCGAACTTTTTTGCATCTAGTGTCACTTCTACCGAAGAATTTTCAATTTTCTTCATCTCAACGCCCACGCAATTTGCTACGTGAGATAAGTGTGAGCGATTAAAAGTGCAATAAATGAAAAATCAATCCGATCTGAACAACTGAAGCAAAGACTAAATGCAGCAAGTTCATTAAAATGTAATTTCTTTCTACTGAATAAATGAGTAGCAACTAACATGCGTTCTCGTATTCAGAGCACTCATATCAATATGATGCAGTTCAAATAGGCAATACAAGTCTGAATTGTTCATACGTTGTTCGAAAGGCGTTGGTCGAAGTAAAAAACACCAAAAAACAGTAGCAAAATAAACGATAAATGTCGCTAATTGACCAAACAATCTGCAAAAAACGGACCAATTATCTCGTCCAAGGCGAAGTATCAGTCTGTATCATAAGAAACGTACACTTTTCGGCCGTAAGTGACCCACTTTTTATGCACCAACTTCTCGAGCAGATTTGGTAATAAGCTGAGATGCTCAGTGGAATTGCCGTAAACGACGATTGCGAGCGCTGAATTGCGATTGAGACGACCGCTTGAGGGCTCGATGGAGTCGAGGTGTTCCAGTGGATATACAGCTGACATCATACCACCATACGTCCAGCACACTTCTCGTTCTTCTTCCACTATTCTTTCGAACATCTTTCATGGAAATCATTTCATGAATAATTCAATTCTATCTTACACTCGATCAAATAAAAAAAACTCAAACTTAGGAAACGGTGAATATGAGAGCCAACGAACGCAATCAATTAACCTCTTTTTTAGCCAAATAGGCAGCTAGTGTAAGTGGCGTTAACTTGCGACGATTTTCGATATGTAAATTTGCACCTAAACTTAACGCCAGCTTGAACATCTCCTAAAATAGATGCACTATCGGTTCACTGACTTCAAAAGAAGTGGAATTTGCTAGCAATGCAGAAATCGACAAACTTTGAACATGAGGAATGTTTCCATTTCACACAACTATCAGTTGACTGATATGGTTTGCAATGAATGAACTGAGCAAATGCATGGAAATATGAGTGTGTGTGACTGACCCATTTTTGATGAATAGTTGCAATATGCAGTACGGTGTTACCATTCGAATCTTGCCAATTGGGATCAGCACCATAGGCAATTAGCATACGGAAACATTCACTCTGCGAAAGACATGCGGCGAATGAGAGTGGATATTCACCGAAATATAAATTCCTTCAAAAAGAGTTCGATCAAACAAACAAGATTTGATCACTTCTACCAAAAAAAGAGCATCAATCGCTTGAATTTTCTCATACAAATACATGAAATATCGTGAGGATATGATTTATTGACGGGCAAACGATGGGGAAGGCAAATCCATACGTGTCACTGACCCATCATAAGTAGTATTTCGACTCAGCAGAACAGCCTCCTGATCCGGTGAGTCTGTGCGTGAGTTTTTTTGGTCATCACATGTGAAAAAATTGCCGCATGTTCGTTGTGAGACATCAGCGCCATTTTTGAGCAAATAACGAACAATTTCTGGATCTTCACTGACAATGCCCATGTGCAGTGCTGTTTCGCCTAGCAACAACAGTACCAAAAATTAATTTCACAAAAAACTTCAATTTTGGACAATAATGACGATGTCAATTTCGAACTTTTCCAGTTGATTTCACAAGTTCTTCATCGATATGATGTTCTTCTCAGGAATCGTCGACTGCTGTTGAATAGAGACAAGTAATTCAGCAAGATGATCATTACGAAATGAGCAGAAAGCATCATCAAAAAACAGTCACCAACAACAGCAATAACAGTTACCTTGATAATACAGTCACTTACCGTAGTATTCGTCACAAAGATAAAAATCGTTGATAATTTTCGGAAAATGATGCAATAAGCGTTGCGCTAACAACTTCATATGCTCCGGAAGACCAGATAAGAAGCAAACATGCAAAAGTGTTTCACCAACTGTACCACGATGATTCAGC
The DNA here is from genome assembly GCA_035041965.1 of Anisakis pegreffii. Lineage (NCBI taxonomy): Eukaryota > Metazoa > Nematoda > Chromadorea > Rhabditida > Anisakidae > Anisakis > Anisakis pegreffii. Next base: position 95,118 of record JAPYMA010001473.1, on the reverse strand, counting down.
TGCCAACACACAAACTTTTTCATACCACATCCTCGTAATGCGAATGTATTTCCTGCCCAACAAACGTTATGTTATATGGGGAATGCATTCTGATCGCAGCTTATCATAATAGACCAGAGATATGAACGAACCAGTTCGTTCTCTATGTCGTTGTGCGATCACTTCTTCGATTCGAAGCATTTTGCCATCACCACCGTTATACAATAATGGTTGGATTCTCTACAAAAATAGAATCAATCTGCTTAAGTGCAATCGAATAACAGATACCTCAATGATACGTTGATCCAGAACAGTGCAATTGTTGATTCGAAGTGCTTCTTTTGCCAGTAATGCCAATTCACCATTACCACTAACATCACCAAGTTTATAGATAACGTTATCACGATTATCAACTTGATCCTTAATGCCAGCTGTAACCGTACTCGACGCACTTCCCATCACATCAGTGCTCGAACCATCAACCAATCGAAAATATCAAATATTTTAAAATATCATTAGAAACAACTAAAAATTATCATCTTCATCATATAACCGGCCTCATTAACAATTACAAAATGAAACATCACCATAGCAGTCAACTGACAAAGACGCTCTTTCGGGTGCAATCAAAGAGGCTTGAAAAGCACGACAAACGCAGATACCTTCATTTTTATTCACAGCGCGTTTTCGTGATCATAAGGAGAAATCGCTTAGCTTTTAAAAGACGATTTGATGCTTCGTTGAACAACGATACATATCTTACACGTCGTCTGTGCATATGCATATGATTCGAGATGGCTGCTTGCATACATGAAATTGAATTCTTGACTACAGATATCCATCTAGCTATCCTTCTGCCTCAACAGTAAGAAGTCGCACATTCATGCACACAACCGGTTAAATAAACTCACTCAATTCTATCAAAATATTGAATCAATCAATTCGCACCGGTAACCTCAATACCAAATTGCACTAATTGAAAGCATGACAACATACATATGCAATGAATACATAACACCTGCCAGCAGAACAGAACAATTTTCAAAAATGTGGTATAGAGAAATCACTAGTCGTATTCCAAATCTGTTTATTTCGTACTTCTTGTACAAAACTGAGAAGTCGGATGAGCGATGCAGCAATCAACGCTCTAACCTTTTTGAAAGTTTATTTCAAGTCTGATTAAATTTTGTTTTTTGAATCTGTTATTGCTTAGTCACTCATATGTCTATTTTTCCGTCATTTCATTTTGATTTTGTTTCAGTTGTTTGAATAATCTTTAACTCTTTGACAGATTATTTCAAGCCCCTCTGAATTTTGTTCAAAAGATTCTTTGTTCCATTAAATATCTTCTGGTGGAGTTCCGCAAAAAGCAAGAATTTCGAAAACAATTATGAATTCAACAAAATCACTTGATATGAAAAACATCTTATACTTTATCAACAACACAGGATGACCAATGGGGTATTGAATGAAAGAAAGCGTAGTGAAACCATTTTCATAATATAATACACAAATAACTGAGTTATGAGCTTTGAGTGATGAGCTTTTGAATATACAAATTTCATCTCGTTGCAGAAAATTTATCTAATCCCATATTTTATCTCCGTATGAATTGCGCCTGTCCTGTATTATTGATGCTTTGTTCTGTTGAACTGTTGGATTTGTTGAACTTTGATGAGCGATTTGGTGAATAAATTGTTTCCCGATTAATTATGACCGCATTGGCTGAAAAAGAATGTGTCAAATTTCTATATATAGGGTTGCTTTTCAATCCCGGGATCGTCCCAGAATTGAAAAACGATCCCGGAATTCAGAAAATGGTCAGGATTTTGCAAACCGTAGTCAGAATGCCATATATAAAAACATCGTTAATCACATCAAGTTGTTATTGCCATTGCTTCATTGCCATCATTCTCTCAGTAAATCCATCTGCCTCAGCTACCATATCGTGTTAGCTCATTGTCAGCATTGTGTATCGACAGCTGAGGACTCGTATATGATATTGCCCACGCCTATCAATATATCAAAGGAGTATATTGCAGGGACAGGAGAAGTCGGAGACGAAATTTTGCAGCCGGTGACCACGAAAATGCGGTCGGCTCGAAAGAAAAAACTGAGACGACATCCCCGAAACTCACAACACATTAGTATACACTTATCTCCACTAAGGTATTGGGAGGACGGAGAAAAATCGGTGACAGGGAAAGTCGGGAACGAAATTTTGTAGTCGGAGATCCCGAAAATGCAACTGGCTCGACAAAAGTCGCGGACGGCGTTCCCGAAATCCCCAACCGTCGCAACACAATACATCAAAGTCTCCACGTGTTTGTTCTCCACTTGTATTATTGTGCTTTACACCTGTATCGAACGAATATTGTTACTGTCGTGTTTTAAACCTTAATTTGACTCGACACAGTAACAGCATTTTTTTCTATGAGAAACTTTCGTTTCAAAGACATCGCCATTCATGGGAATCAAATTTTCCCGACAACATGACTTTGAATTGTGATCTAATGTGAAGGAATGAAAAAACAAACGTTTTTTGAAAATTTTTATCGGTTATGCTTCTTGGAATAATTCACAAATTTGGCAATTGGATAGAGAGACGAAGAAATATGGGACAATGAAAAAAAAAGAGAGAGATTCAGTCGAATAAAGCAACAATTTTTTTTAATGAAACAGAACTACTTGACGTAACAATTAATTGCAGAAAGGAACATGCCAGCTAATTCTGACTACGAAACACGTCAGAGCTCTTCGCGAGTCTTATGTGAGGTCGTATGAGGATTTGTCATCGCCGAAAGCCGCATACCAGTGATATACGAACTCGCACTTTTCAACAGCACAGTTAAATCAATAACATATCTCCAACAATCAATGAACGGCACGAACCGGTTGAAGTGCTCAAATTCGTAATCTAATCCTTTAATGCACATAACAATATCGCCGCATAATGTAACTGCTGCTGTGATCTATTTTTCAAAATTTTATTGTCATAATTTTTCTCATAATCTGCAACTTTGGAATTTATGCACTGATCCTGCACACTGTTCACGGAGCTTTCGATTGCATAGCTGTAACAGGGGAGTTTCTTGCTCTCCTCATTCCTCCTTTGATTACGGCGTAAAACATGTTGAAAGGGAACACGCATAACAGGCTGCGCAATGACGATATTCCCTGTTTAATCGTTACTACAAGCAGTTATCTTCACCATGTGCATAACGAAAGAGCGAACTATTGGAAAATTGCTTGAAAATAAATGATCTTTCGGCAACAGAAATGAATGAACACAGTAAATCAATCTGTCGAAAAGCTGCTTACATATGTCAATTTCGATAAATTAACAGCAACGCACACAAAAATTAACAACACAGTAAATCAGTCTGTCAAAATGCTGCCGATTGTTAACATGTGAAGTTTCAATGACGATTTTAAACTCAAATTCTGATTTCTAGAACGATACAAATAATTGTGCGGCAATCAATGAAAACAATAACAACAGCATCAATAAACAAACACAACAAATAGAGTTTATAATTGAAAAAAAAACGACAAAAGGAAGCCGATTACAAAAAGAGATCTGCAGAGAAACAATGCATTTGATATCATAAAGCGTGGTGGGATATTATAAAGGTAGTAAAAAATAATTTTCAAAACCACTAAACTATCCATCGTACACAAAAGTGACAAGAACAGCATAGTAACGATTGTATTTTGATGAAAGCAGTATCAGATACCACCAGAATTCGTGAGAATTTTGATTTCAGTAAAATTTCAACTTCACAATTTTCCATTAAAAAGCATAGTTGAACGTCAATAATGAGATCAACACGCTGAATGCAAAAGTACTGTTCATTGGAGATAATCTGCGAAGTTGTTTAAATACTCCCCGTTCTATTATGATAAATTTCATTGCTGAGAATGCATTTTAGAGGCAACTGTTCACTTGAATTAAACGAATGAACAAATTGGTTCGTTATCAATTCACAACAACTGCTTTCCATTTCTGCTTTCGTCCACAGCTTTCTCTTTCTGTCCATATTCGGGATGCAATTCACATAGACGTTCATCTTTCAACATTGACGACGCTTTTTTTAGTCAACGGTGCACGTTCGAGTGGGTCATAGTTATGAACATTCTTTTTATTGTTACTATTGTTGGCGTGATTGATAGCAGTGCTATTTCTGAGGAGGCGTTTTTTGGATCGCATCATTTGTTCATGTTGATAAACACTGAACTTATGAAGTCTATTCGTTGCATCCGGATCATCATTCGAATGGCACATTGTGAATCTGATTCGCTTCATATACCACAGCAGTCGTTCACGATAGACACGTTGAGTGACAATTGTTATTACCGGATTGATCACCTAAAGTTTCGTTGAATCAAGCAGACACCTTCCGAAATTATCTTAACTCAACAACAACAACAACAAGTGGCAATAAGCGTACCGTTCCAAGAACGAGAACACGAAAGAAGAAATCAGTTGTGGTCATCATAGCGTGCGACGGACAATAGTGAATGGTCAAATGCGATTCAATAATTGTTGTCAAATAGAGCAATCGATAGGGCAAACAGGTGAAGAATGTCCAGAGTGTGCTACAGAATAAGAAGAAAAGTCGTTGAAAAAGCTTCTGAAAATTTGATCAGATATAAAAGCATTCTGTTGGATGGTTGAGTAAAAATTTATTCAATCCAATGAATCCTCATTTAAAAAAGTGAATGAATTTATTGGAAAAAAATGCGCGTCAGAACACATGCTTTTAGCATGGCCTTATAATACGGTAAATGAAGCTCTCACCGATCGAGCTTTGTTTTCTATCCGATTCGAGCCTTGCGCGATCAAAAAAATAATCACTGAGATCGTAAAGCAGCCAATAATTAGCGATATATACATTACGCAAATAGGTGTATAAATAAAAGGTGGCAGAGCGACCAAATCACAACGTGGCTGAAATTCATTGTGGTGATTAATTAAAGAAGATAAGATGATGAAATTCATTATTAATTTACGTGGGAGAACGCTAACCGGATTAGAACGATACGACATGAAGTGATAAGCAAACATAACAAGACTAATAATAGCTGTCCAAGTTAATATTGAAACGATCAAAATGCGGAAGCGATTCACAATGATGTAGTATTGCAATGGGAATTGCACAAATATAAACTTATCCACATTTAGCCTGCAACAATGTAATGTAAGCACTCAGCATTTAACAACAACCTAGCATCTGATCAACATTCATCAAACTCGTAAAAATTAGAAAGTTGATACATTCGTGTATGAAGACTGAACTTAGTTAGTAGCTTATATTATGTGTGTGGTCGAATAAACAGTTAGATTTAATGAAATGTGTATCATTAACGTTATCATATCAGAGCTAAAATGATAAGCAAACTACTCTTAATAAAGCAGCGAAATGCAAAACGATCTACCAAAGTAGATTGAAACAACTGCACAACTGAACAGTACATATTGTCACATAGTAGGGATAGCAAAACAATACGGGTAGATGCTCAAGAAATGGACGTGTCAGCATATAGACAAGACACGTCAACAGATCTGCGACCGTCATGTTGATCACTATTATCTGAAAATTGATTCTCATGAATACTGTGTTCCAATGAATATCAACTAATGAAGTATGGTTTAGAATAAACATAAGTAAAAACGAGCTTACCTGACGTGGTTTGTCATTTGTATCGATATGCAATACAGCAATGAGCATAACGACTGTATTGAAGACGAACCCTGTCACACCACTACCGATATAGAACAACTGCTCGAATGTGGTCATCCCTTCATCGCTACCATTGAATACCCCGCATAAGCTCATTTTGGATACTGTTTCGTTGCGATCAGCATTCATTGTCGGTTGATTCTCTGAAGTGGATGTGAATATGAGAAACAACTATAGAAAACAACAAATTTCTTGAAGGTGATCACTCGAAAATCTTGTTTAAACCATTTTAATGAGCCATAACACAAAAACGTATAGAACTGCTTGAAAGAGGTGAAATAGAAGAATAAAAATAAGTGATTCCGAAAGAAATTTTATTTGTTCTTCAATGGTAGTAATAATGCTGGTGACATTGAGGAATAACTTTATACGATGTCTAATAAAGCGACTCTGAAACGGCGACTAGTTTCAATTTCACGGAATCGAATAAAACAAATTGGTTGTGAACGATAATCAAAAGCTGAATAATAGTTTCATAAAGAATAACATCAAAGACCGGTAGACTGTAATCATTAATTTCACTATTTATCACATCGATTCAATGGCTAATTGGATGAACAACTTTGATCGACCGGTCTTCTTTGAAGCTGTTTTTAACCTTTTCGTACCATTTCTTTTTGCTTCGATTCGTTTCTAGTTTGGAATTCGCTTGTTGCGGAATAAACGTAAAATTTATTCAGCAGAAGAAAAAAACAAAACAAAATCAACGATGGATCGACACAACAACAATTACGATCAATGACTATTCAATGAGTTTCTCGCACTCTTGCCTTTCCTCAAACAAAACAACTATCAAGCATTTTCAAGTGAACACGGACGTAATTCGAATACCACTAAAAAATCCAAACTCACACTCGAAGAAATTTTTGGAATATCTAGAAACTATTCACTTTCGCATTATTACGTAAATACTTAATTTAGTCCATGTTCATTACTATCTAATAATACATCAAAAAGATTAACTACTGTAGATCATCAATATGCTTGACAAAGAAGTACTTAACAATTGACGCCAATAATGGTAGCAGTGTCAATCGAAGAGATATCACTCACAGCATTACCGGTAGCCATATCAAATGACGAATGAACATTGATCATTGTTCATTCATTAGATAAATTTAAAGAGGAAAATTATCGTTGTTTCACCGCTCTCTTATCACTTTGATGTGCAAAGGTATAAATTGCGTATTTTGAAAGTAGAAGTACTTAACAAAAAAACGATTCTTATCATTCAATTTCTTTCATATCAGCTGTCAGTCTAACTAGTTGTTACTGCTTTCAACCTAATGGTAGACGGAAATCGAAGCTTCCCCTTTCTCAACATACGTCTTTCTACCTCAAATGGACTGGTAAAAAGGAACGATCTGTAATTCTCTGCTGCTTCCGACCATCAAAATCATCAGTACGACTAAGCTGAAGTTTGTTCGATTAGGTTTAGCAGTCGCTTTCCATTTATCTATCTTTTTTTTCGCGATTCAATTTAAGTTGATACAATTACTTAATCCTCATTCTTTCTTTGCATCGTACCAAATTAAATTGGAAGACAGATTTTAGGCTAGATATATTTATAAAAGATTACAAGGTGTAGTCAATATCCACTTTCAAAACTGAACTAGCAATTGGATGATACCTAATAGTAGAAGTGTTAGCAGCAACAGCAACAGCAAGAAAACTATTATGAATACGGTCGATAGCTCGATATGTTATTTGATAATTGATGGAGAAAGAATAGTTTAATTCAATAAGCTTCGATTGCAATCAATGTTTTCTAAGCGGTAAATGGTAATTATGCACACAAAAATAATGGACCAATAAATGAAGCAAAGCAAGTAGAAGCAGCTTCTATCAGAAAATGAGACTTTGGATCGATTAACCTGCTCGATTGATGATAAAGTAGTTCTAAAAATTCGCAGAATGGAAATTCGAATGAATGAATGGGTCGTTCTTAAGCGATATCATTGTCACCATCTACGAGAGAACACTTAAAAGGTTTTCATTTGTTTATTAGTTTGTTTGTTTGCTCATTCTGAGGAATAACCAGAAGGATCAGCAATGAACACTCATGGAATGTGTCACATTCGGATGAAGAGAGAATGAGTAAGGAATTATGAGATTTCAGTCGAAGTACGAATAGTTGAAAGAGGCACAAAAATGAAATGAAGAAACTGTCTTATTCGATTTCCGACACATGAAAAGTTTCATTAAAATCATCATCACCATTCGAAAACGACAACGAAAAGCATTTGAATGCAATTTTTGAGAGCTGAGGGATATATGTATGGATATAATAGTATATCGCTGCTCATGTTGCCGCGTGTGTGAGCTTGGTCGTTACGAACGCTTCATTTGAAATATCAAATTGACGGCAAAAAGAAATCATCGTCATCCTCATTTTCAACAACCAATAACTGAGCACTAACAGCCAACCATTTGATTTCGAACTTGCTCGTAAGATTCAACCGATTTCGATTCGATTCCTCCATCTTTGATCCTCTTAAATCCACAAATAATAACAATAATAGTGGCATTAAAGATTGTAATCAATGTTGATGTGGAACTGAGATGAGGAAAAAAATAAAAGATGAAAGTAAGCGAAGAAACGGACGCAACGATAAATTGCGATAATGTTGTTGCTGAAGCATAAAGAGTTGAACATGTTCCATGTAAATAATCCATTTTTATACGTACCCAATTGGATAAATGTTATCAGTTACTTTTGTTTGCGATGCTACTCATTTGATTAAAACACAAATATTTGATATTGTACAAATAAATGAAAATGAACAAGCTGAAAGACATACGTATATAATATTTCAGTTTATAGTCAAAAAATACATTTTAGTAATTGATTTAATAACATCAGCTTTAGTAAACATATACTATTGCGCACTTTCCGTGTCGTTGCCCATTAAATCGAGTTACTAGAAATTACTTTCGTTTTCAGGAATTACTTTGATCTGCAGTTGCCCTCTTCAGACCCATCGAAATGTTCTTGCTATTGATGCACTAAGCTCACAATCACTAAGCTCACATGGAATTAAAAATCAAAAATGCATAGTTAAATAATGTAGAAAATGCTTTCTTCAGAGAGGAAAATACCTAGATTCTTATTTTCGTCACGTTTGCTTTAAGTTGATCAAGATTTAAAGCGCCGAAAACCGAAGGCTAGAACAATTCTAAAGAACACGAGGAAGACATAGCATGTTTTCTTATTCATCAATCACAGAAAATTCATCACTTTCACAAGACATCGTTCCTTGATGCATTCAGTGTCATTGATAATGCGCATATAGTCCTTTCTCAAATGTTTACTACAGCAGAATCTATCCAAAATCATCAAATGAAACCAACCACCACAATCTTCATCAAATATTGCAATTGTTATTTTAGTTCAAAACCACTTCTTTTTTTCGCGCGTACATTATGAATGAGTACTCATAGGATCTTCAACAACATCGCAGCAAAATACGAATAAACATTCGGGAAATTTGACGACCCAATATAATTCATGAAAATGCATTCGAGCATTGAGACAAGTATTTGTTTGCTTCACAAACGACGCTATTACCCACTCGCTTGCCGTTGTCATCCATTTATTTAGCACGTCAACACTATCAATTTAAAAGCTATTTGTATCGCTCCACTTGTAATAGATGATGAAATTTCAGACTGTTGCTTATGTAGTAAAGGATATTAATTCGGAGATGTCTTCCTTTCCTAACACCTTTCGAAAAGGCACGTTGTTTGCCTCAGGAGGGGCAGATTTGACTACTTTTGCAGTGAACATTTCTAGAGCGTTTAGAAGAACTTTGCTGTCGATTACGTATTTTCGGTGAGGCATTAAACGTTTGACTTTTATGCAATAACAAGTACGTTTAGCGCAAGAGGAAAAAAGATAATTATTGCTGCATTATAACGAATCGTAGCCTCTGAATAGCGATAAAATTTTAATGTTATTATCAGCTCCATCATAATTCAACTTGATGCTATGGAAATTGAAGACCAAGAGAGAAATCAAGAAAATGAAGACTCAAAAGAAAAATGGAACAAACGAAAATGCAGTTTATCGGTTCTTAATGGACTGTAGGAAATGAAATCCAGAGGCAGTTAATGGTTAAAGTTTCAAATAGCATACTAGGTTCCTCAAATAGATGGATGTGTGAGAAAATGAATTCATGTGAAGATATGAATGAATTCAAGTGAGTAAATAATGTTTTTCATTTTGAAATATCAGGATTCAAGACGACATGAGACAGGGATGAAGATGAATACAAAAACGTTAAGAAGAGAATAAGATAATTTTACGAACCTGTATGGATTCACGGATTTGGATTGGATTACACAACAAGAATATAATATGTTCGAGGGGATAGGATGATGAATAGAAGATGAATGGATAACAATGAGAATATATTAAGGTAACAACAATAACACCCCTAGTTGCTATTATTGACTAGCATCAGACGAAAACAATTGCTTTGAGATTTCGCATTACGCAAAATGGTGATTATTTCAACAGCAGTTGGAGACGTTATTATGATTGTTGTTATGTTAGTGCACTCTCAACAACAACATTCTTGATTTGATTTGCTTTGACTTTTGCTTAACATTCATTCCAGTAAGAGCATCGAAAGGACACAAAGACATTTGGAAGAAAGCAATGGTACAGATAGTCAGGTGTGTAGTGTTCGGTGATTACTCAAATAATCAGTAACGTTATAAAGAAAATTTTAAAGTCACGAAAATGAAAGATTAAAAATGTTGTGACGTGCATATGAAGATGAAAAAGGTTTGATAAATGGATAGAATAACGAATGTGTTTGTAGATTTGATTGTTGAGTGGAAAATATAGGATAGTAACAATGAACAGAAGGAAGGATATTAAAAAGATTGCAGCAACCAATCAGAATTGTTAAAATGGCAGTGCAATTACCATTGAATTGATAATAACAATGCAAAAACAAATATTAGTGTTAGACGAATATATTTCTTATAAATGTTAAAATTTTATTGCGCTCAAATCATTTCGTATTTAGTGATGAGCAGCGTTTCGTTACTGAACAGAATGTGGTTCAGGTAGTGTGAAGTGGAAAGGATAAAGATTAAGCAGTGTAAGTGATCATTGTTGATACGTTAACAATTTTTATTTTATTCAGAGATATACGTATCCTCCACAACTCTTATCATTTTTATCACATCGCAATAAGAAAACAACCTGGAATTAGGATCGTTCGATTGAAACATAAGCAGAATTTGTACAATACGTAAACATTTTAATGCATATATTCTCTGGCATGCCTCATTCCATTTCATTATATACACGAATTTCGTTCAAACACTAAACAATCTCTGCAAAACTAAAATCACAGCTACTGCACTTATAAGCTACTGATAATGAATTTCGAGCGCTGGTTGGTCATTCTTTCCATGTTCTCTTAATTCGACGCATGTGCATTTGTAAGTGATGCCGAATGAAATTCAACAAATGCATTTCATTTGTGAAGCTGAAATAATGCTAGACGGACTGGAATGATATGAAAACTCATTGAAACGAATGGAGAACTACCTCATGATGCAGTTATTTGACAACGTGAAGAACGTGCGATTAATCATTCGTTGCATCTGTATCCATACTGATCGTCATTCAAATGGAATTAAAGATTAAGAAACTGTTTTGAAATATGCATTCACATCGAAATGATTCGCTCACAAATCAGAACCCATAAATGCATCTAATTCGCTGACTGAACCCTGCATATTGTCCAGCAAAACGGCTAATCTTGAGAAAGAAACAAATAACAACAGCAAATTAAATACAGTTTAAAGAAGATGCACTGAGTCGAAAGGTAGATTTCATTTATTGGCTAATTGTTAACTGATTAAATTTTTATTCATTCGATTAATCAATCAATTACATTAGAACAATAATAAAAATATCTCTTATAAGAATAAATTAAAATACATTATTCAAATAAATAAGAAGCGAACGTTTCATGTTAAAACTATACAATCAAATGCTTAATTAATTAAGACACTACACCGAACCATCAACTTGCGTATCAAATGAATGGTAAAACGAAGGTCACTTTTGTATCAATTGACTGTCCAATTGCAAAATAACAAAACAATATTGCAACAATAATAATAAATGAGTTGAAGCATGTTGATGTCTATGATGTTGAGTTTCACCTGCAGCTACTTTAAATTGTTTCTTTGAAAGTGTCATTAATGCGATGCACCCCGATTTGATCCTATCCATCCATTCACCTAGTCCCTTCGACGATCCTAATTACAATTCCTTTTTACCTTTCCTTGTTTTCGGTGGTGGCGTAACTGGTTCTGGCTCTGGCTCATCGTCTTCGTCTTCTTCAAATAGACAACAGTAGCAATCAAACTTAAACAAATAGATCAACGACGTTAACAATGAACATTTCTGATACCTCGCTCCCTCTTCTTCAACTATCAAATGTCAATCACCAGTCTCCTATTTGATTTGATCAAAGAAAGCGTTTTGTAAATTCAATTACATACTTGACGATCAAAAGCATATCAAAGATCGCTTCGTTGAACTTTCAATACTAGTTCCAATATAAATATATGTCACATAAAATACAAAACTTTAACAACGAATCTAATGAAGACATCTAAAAGATACTTACCATCTAACGAAATACTACCGTTCATAATTTGATCAATCCATGTTTGAAGTACCTCCAGATTACTATCACGATGCTTTTTCGGATCATCCAGATTCACTTGTGACATATCGAACCATATTCCCTCTTTCTGCAAGCAAACAACATGACGGCTGTAACAAATCAAACAAACTTGATTTCGAAAAAATCAACACCGGCTCAAAGAATGAATGAAAAGTAGAACTGAAGTGTCAACTTGCATCAGAAATGTCAACTAATCCCAGCTGAGGACCTTCTTCGATATCAATGCCAAACATCTCCTCCCAAACATCAACCATCAACGGGAATTCATCTGAAGTCAATCAAACGATCATCATTCCATCAATTGAGGGTCTATTTGATTTCGAAATCACTAACACTAACACATACCAGGATCAATAAGAACGATCATTAAAGTTCCAGCATGCTCACTGTTCTCATCAGCCAGCTTATCCAACAAATTGAACATTGCACGACCCTCACGGCTTTCTTCATCACAAAACGCTATCACCAATTTCTCATCTTCATCTGCATCTTTCTGAAACAGAACAAGAAGAGTGCAAAAGAAGAGCGGTAATTGAGATGCAACTGACCCAAACATTGAAATAATTCTGAAGCGTAAGTTTCTGCATGACTGGTTCTTTATTTTTCTCAACCCAGTCTTCGAATTCGTCCTCTGTATCCACTGACACTGGTGCATAGATGGGATCTTCTTCATACGGTCGCAACATCTGCACTTCACCAACACGTCTCAATCCCATCTTACGCGCCCACTGAAAATCAATTGCATCGTGAACGTTTGACAAAGTCAGGTTTGATCCAACTGTAAGATCATTTTTCTTTATCATCTCAACTTCAGTGAATCTGAACCAGACAATAATTTGGTTGCTTACGTGCATCCAGTTACATTTCGATCTGTGAAATCGATGAGCGACAAACAGATTTGTAAGCGACCGTCTGCTCGGAAATTTTTGTCAAAATAACGAAGAAATTTTACTTTTTTTCGCTTACATATGAGTTGACAACGGCGAAGAATTCAATTTCACCCATAAAATCTTCGGCAGCTTCTTCGAATTCCTTTAAGGCTGAAAGAAAACAGCAAATGAAATATTTCAATGGTAAAGGCGAAATTCTGATGAAAGTTGACAATTAAAAAAAACGGTTAAAAAGTAAACAAAAAAGAGACAACAAACCAGCACTGCCCGGTTCAAAATAGCCAATAACACGAACTGTGTCATCCTCCAACGAATCGAATTCTTCTTTATCATGCTCATCATTTATTATTGTCACTGGATCATCCGGAATCTGAACAAACGATTTCTATAAAAATATCATCCAATAAATTCGTTGCAGAATTACGAACCATTAGATTGAATAGTAGAAGATCTCAAAAAAGAAAAGCAAATAAACGAACATCCATAAGCCATGAGACGAACGTTTCAGGATCTCGTACACCATAATACTCGATTTTATAGCCATCCTTATAGACATGGATTGTATCTTCTCCTTTCTCGACTTCTGCAGTCAACTAATCGATCAAAAATTAATGCCTCTGACAAACATTAAAACGATCCATTCGTTTGCAATCACAACATATCGTAAAAACAAAGCAAGCATTCCAATCAAAATTCAATTTTTGATATTTGCTGCAAAATTTCGTGTGCGTTTAGGCTCCTCTTGTCATAATCTAAGCGTCTATCAAAATTTCAAGCGTTGAAGTATTGCGTATTATGATAGAATATTATAACGACTTTTGTCATTAACATTATAAAATGTAAAAAACCTTCTTGCTTTCGTAATTTTACATCTTTCGTTGTGTTCACCGTATAGAAATTATAACCCCGTTTTGTCATCACCTGAGCTGATAACTGCAAAATTTCATCGATCTTTATATGATCTATGAAAGTGAATGATCACAATCGCTGATGTGAGTGAGATTAGATTAGCAACTATAAACGATTAGGGTGCGATTGTTCAGCGACCATATGTATGCATATAAGATAATTTAAGCATTCAACAGAAATCTCATTGGCAGAAGAGAAAGCTGCAGTAGCACGTGCCTGTAAGAAGCATTCGTATTGATCCAATTCAGGATCATCTTCTTCGACGTCATTAAAGAAGACGATCGATTTTGCATCTTCAGCAAAAACCGTCTTATTGAAATTCTTTTCGGTTAATACCTGAAAGGCAGTTCATCTATCAATTCATACCCTCACAATCAACAACTCTTTCTTTCTGCGACATAGATTTTTGCTAACCTCAGTTCGATCGAAGCCATCGTATTCGAGTTCTGGATAACCAAGAAACATACACTCCAATTCTTCGGTTTTCATATTGCCGACTGCAGCATTACAAATGCTCATCAGTGAAGTTGTTGCTAAGCATAACAATATTATAGCAGCACTACCACACCCCATAGCTCGCTCACCACTGACCACTGCTGTCCCCAACTGAAACAAATTCACAAATTTGGCAATTAATCACATATCACAGTTTATTATCACTCGCACAAATTCATAATGGAATTTGTTCATGAATGCTAAGCAACTGAGATGAAGCAGCGATAGCTATAGAGCATGGCAACTGCATAACAAATTTATCCATCTATAAAGACACTTTATAAAACATCAGGTCAACATGTGCGGTGGATGGATAGGTTGATGAATGAGCACAACGTAATAATGGTTACTGCTTTGCTAAAAGTGACAAAAACTCCACTTATCTAAGTAAGATATAAGAAACAACATTCACTATCCAGTCAAACCGTATACCACTCATCACACAAAAAAATCATAACACGTTCACTTAATGGAACCTATTCGTGTACTAAACGTTTCAAATGTTTCTTCCGAGTGAAATCTCTTCGAAAACGACAAAATTCTGCATTTACGATCTGTTCATTTAGACATTATATGACTTACTGAAAAATAATAAGAGGTGGAAAGTTAATTTTTGAAAAATTCCATTCAGGTGAAATTATGGTTGAATTGATTTTGGTGTATTATGTTCACTACGAGTAACTCTCTTCCAACTAAAACAATTGATTTTAAATTCATCATAAGAATAAAAATTTGTATACGATAGTGTATGTTCATTTGTCAAAAACTCAATTCTCACCACTACTCTCCTTTCCATTAACTTAGATATTGAATAAAATCAATGCCTAACAGAATTTATCCTTCCCGTTTTTCAAGAGGTTAAAGTCGTAATGAAAAATTGAAACCCTGGAACGACTTTACAAGCACACCTTATTTGAAGTAAGAGTTTACTGCATGACATTCTGAATCAATAATTTCAGTCGAGCGCATCACAACAAACAGTAACGATTTCTTACAAATGAGGTGATCATCAATAAAAATGACACTTCAGTTCAATAAAGTCAACAATATGAAGATCAAGTTAACATATTGTATAAAATTCATTCATATGAAACTGCTTTCAGCAGTATCAACTTTATCAAATCATCGAACTAATACTGAGAAGAAATGATTTGAATAGCTGAATAACAGACATTAAACCGAAACTGTGATAACGATAGTAATAAAAGATGCGAAGTGGTTGAACCGAATGAAACAAGCACCAGATTTATTAATAATAATAATTGTTTTATTTTCAGCTAGTTGAACACTACTATCTGGTAGAATCATGATGATAATATAATGGATCAACTATACTTGAACAGCAGTTGTTAGCTAGTGCAGTATGGGCGATAGCCGTACTAATAGCAGTAGCAGCAGCATCAGGAGTAGCAGCAATAACAACAACATCAACATTGAATTCTAACCTCCAGTAAGGATTATATTGATATGATATAGATAGGTGTTTGTGTGTCGATGTGTTGATATATATTTAGTGTAAATGATTTGCGTGGTATGAAATGAGGATGGATGGAGATGTATAGATGAATGAAAGAATGAATGAGTAGCAGTATTTAAGCATAAAGAGCACAGCCAAACAACTCACTAACAAGTATAGGAGGAGTAGAAAAATAAAACTTTTTCTCTTGATGGAACCAAAATAAATTTGAAATGTGTTCAAATATGCTGGCTGATATGTGAGGATTTTTCCATGTTGAATGGCTCATTCGTGTGTGGCTAATGAAGAAATGAAAGAGGAAACTGATTGGTTTCGAGATTGAGGTAGAGAGATTAGGTTGAAGATTTAGAGAAAAAGAAGGCGTAGGGAGTAGTGCTCGGGATTTGAACAAATCCCTGCTCCCCGCGAATGCATCTGCAAGGACACTCGCGCAAAAATTCCCCGTGAAAGCATGAATCCTCACAACAAATCACGGAGAGACCTGGCTTGCGGGGGCCGTCTTTCGCGGAAAATCTCCACACCTGCGGAGCTCCAGCTGAGGCCACCATGGTGGCCTTTGTGAAACGCAGAACAGTAAAATAACAGTAATTCCTCGTCATAACTCACAATTGATTCATTCATCACAGGAAAGATCGCATGTATTCGATGCACAAGCTTCTGAGGCAAAAAATTTTTTGACTCCCTCAGTCAGTAGCTGGAGGTATTGTGGTGCGGGGATCGGTGAATTTCGCAGACCCCGCTCCCGAATCTCCGTCTCCGTTCCTGACAACTATCGAACCGACGACGTTTTTGAGGTCCCCGACTGCAACATTTCATCCCCGATTTTCCCAGTCTCCGACTTTTTTCCGTCCCCGCACCACACTAGCCGCAGAAAGACTTCCATGGTAATTTTCCTCCGGATCCAGATTGCTGTAGCTGCAGCTGGAGCGAGAGATGAAATTTTAGAATTCTAGAGCTCAAGCCGAAGCTGCAAACGAGTTCTCCTAAAGTGTGAAGCCGGAGGCGAAATTTCAGAATTGAGGAGGCAGAGCCGGAGTCAATTTTTTTCGATTTTCGTCATCACTGGTTATAAGCGTTTATTGTGAAAACTGTAACAGCAATGAAAGAGCACAACAAATATTTTACCGGTAACAACAACAATAAAAAAATCAGTTCTGAGTTTGTAAACCACGCAATGGGCATTGGTTTCTCCATCCAATTCATTCACATTCCACCGCACATCAATTCATTCAGTTACACAGATTTCTCCAAACCCTAAATCGCGATGACATTTCAATCAAATTTATTCAAATTTCAAAATTTTAATCAAATTTTTAATCATCTTTTCATGAATTTACGTCCTCCGATGGTGGAACTTTTGAATCCTTTAGCACCGCAATCTATGACTTGAAGTAGTTTCTGTTGCCATTTTTGAAGAAATCTCAAAATTTTTAGAAGTTGCATTCCTTGACATATAAAAGTAGAGGTGAGGTTCCCAGTGGGAGCTTGAAAATCTCCTTTTCCAGAGGGATTCCATTCACGATCCGAGAGGGAGATGGCTCATCAGAACCTGTCGCGAGGCCTCCTCCCGAGGAGGGAGGAGGCCCTCCATGAGGTCTCTCTTCCGAACAGTAAAAACGAAAGTTTTCAAAAGCTGAATTTGATCATGACCGACCGGTCTCAGCGCTTTATTTATTTCTCAGCAGAAAGACCTTGTCATATCAAAACTTTCAGTATGACATCCATCCACTGAAATCGCGTCAACAAATTTCAGCATTTCATCTGTAAGCAAATAATCAGCACTTATCGAAAACATTATAAATTATTGAATAAATAAAAGTATCTGCTAGGAAAAGCGATCTTTTATTCAGTCAGTTCATATGTGATTGATCAATAATATCGGCGTAAAGCAAGAATTTATGACAAAAAAAATGAATTTCAACGGAAAATTGGTTGTCATCAGCATGTTCATTGTTGTGTTTACTCGAAAGTTTCATTTATTTTCTATAGCAGCGATAATTGAGAAGTTGAGAATAATACGGCTGCATTGCTGCAATAACAACTCGTCTCTCCTCTTCTCGTTTCATCACAATTCCAGCACTATCATCAGTTGAGTCTTATCAAAAACAGAATGCGGCATGCAACAGCTTGGTGCTTGCTGAATCTGAAAAAAAAACACAACGTTTCGCTCAATTCCTTTCATACATTTCATAGATGATCATATAGACGAAACGTACAAAGTTTGGCAGTAAAATGAAGTCTCTCAGCTATACGACATTTCTTTAGAAACTCAGCTATTGCGCTAAACATTCAACTTCTACCTAAACATTTCTCTCCCACAATATTTTGATAGTAGGGAATCTGGATGCATAGAAAACATTGTTTTATTAAGCATACCTGAGGATACAAGTGACCTAAATATGTTACTCGTGATATTGCAATGCTGCTACTAAAGTAGTTATACATCTCTGGAACTAGGCATTCTTATTGCAAGATATACATGCCTCTATTGTGGCTTAGGGTGTGCTCAATCATGATTGTGCAAGAAATCATTTAATCATCAACAAGAACTGGGAATACGATGGTCATTTTTATGCTGAAGTTAGCTCACTTGCAAAAATCCTTCTAACGCTTCCTGGAATTAAGCAAGTAATCATGTTTGAATTAATTGCACTGTAATATCTGAAATTATTTCTGGAGGTGGACCCTTCAAAATGCCATAATTTTGTATTTTTCATGATCTATCCGTCCACTCGCCAAGTTGAATCGATTGACACCAAGACTTTTGGAATAGGAGGTAACGTTTCGTGAAAATTTTCGTAACAATTCCATAAGAATCAATCCGTTCCGATCCCAAAATGCACATCTCGGCTTCATGTTTGGACAAGTTTGAGATGACATTCGAGAGTGGTCTCGAATCTGATGAGTCGTGGGAGAACAACTTTAGTGATGTATCATGAGAATTGCGTAATCAGACCTCGAAAAAATCACATTCCAGAATTTTGCCTCGATCCACTTATTTTCCAAAAATCCTACGAATTCAGTACCAATCGGTTGTTACAACAGAACTGCTCAGCTATATAAACACTAAATTAGAAATTAAGCTACGTCTTGAGAATTAAGCACTATCCGTCATCAAATATGCATTTTTTGAATAGCGGGGAATCTTTTCAATACGAAGGTAGCCAGAAACTATTACGGTATTAAGCAGACCTGAGAACACAGATGGGTAACTTGAGAGCTGTATTCGTAATAACAATCAGCAGTTATACGATATGCGCTAAGAAATTCAGCAGTGTCCCACTAACTAATTTTTTTTTCGACAGCATGTTAAAACGTAGAGCATCTGACGATTCTTATGGTGCTATTGACAATGAGCAAACTTGAGCGTACAGGTGATCTGAAGATGATACTCCAAATCTTCCTATAGCAGTGTATCGTTGATCAACTTAGTGATCATACTAATAGCGTTTGGCCGTCTAGTGAAATCGCTCAGCTATATAAAATTCAGCTACATTTCATTAATTGAGCATTTCTCTTTCATAAACAGTACACTATTCGGATAATAAAGAATTTGACAGCCTGATGGTGTATAGCATCTATAATACAATGGTACAAATCTGAACTAAAATGGTACAAATGACTTTCTTCGAGCTGACACTTATAATATGGATGTCACTTCTTTGTATTCTTATCGTACTTTTAAATTTTTCTACTTCGAAGTAAAATGTATCGTTTCAAAGATGCGGTTATCAAGATCAGCACGATACTGCTAGGATATTCATTGCGATAGTGGTGCAGTGGTGTGGAAAGCAACAT
This sequence comes from Anisakis pegreffii, assembly GCA_035041965.1. Taxonomy (NCBI): domain Eukaryota; kingdom Metazoa; phylum Nematoda; class Chromadorea; order Rhabditida; family Anisakidae; genus Anisakis; species Anisakis pegreffii. The sequence continues at coordinate 75,107 of JAPYMA010001473.1, read as the reverse complement.
AACATGATAAAGTGAATCTTTTCGAAAGTCACATAACCACAACAACAGTATGGAATTATGATGAGAAGATGCATGCAAAATTGGTGCCTGCATGTTCGTTGCAGCAGTGTAATCTCTCTCTATTCGCCTCTCCATCGATTCATCTCTCAAGCAACCGTCTGTCAGCTAACAACTGTCTCGTCCTTCTTGTTCTCCAGTGAAGCCAAGCCTTACCTTCTGCTAGATTACTAGCTGGGCTTGTGAGATGTGAATTCACTAGTATATGAGCACTGACTGACCAATAAGTATGCCTGCATTACTTTTGAATTACTGGTATTACATTGCCCTGAGCTAGTTTAGTTGAGTCTTTTACTATTGTTAGTTTTACTAATGTTAACGTCGTTTGTGGTTTTACTTTTGTTCATTTATGCTAGGCTTTATACTAGGCTTGTTGTTTGCTTTGAATGTGATAGGCTATGAATTTGAAACACTGTTGAAATAGTTTTGAAAAATGAATTATGTCGCCTATTCTACTAAAATGCTCACTACCAATGGAGAAGGACTCAGATTCAGTCCAGAATTATCTCTGGATGAATAGGATAGGGCATTCTTTCCTGTTCAATGATTTATTCTTTATTTGAATGCGCCTTTTTGTTAGACGAGCGATTGATTATTGGATGCTTCAGTGAATTTTATTGTTGAATGCGTAAGAAGCCTTAGGTTACTTAAAACCACTTCTTCATAATCGTTATGCATCCATCCGCAGCGAAACAACAGTCACCGAGATGAGTTTGCTAGATTGGTAGACGTATGATCATCCTTGAAACTAATTTTTCTCTGCCTTTTTTATTTTCTAATTTTGTTTCTTACTGTATGAAAAGCTGTCGGAATGACTCCCTCCTCGTTGTTGGTAATATTCATCAGAAGGAATCTTCAAAGTTTGAAGTATGCATAATGGGTTGAAACGTTGTTATGTTTTGCTAGAATGATAAAGCATAAGCCAGCAGCAGCAGCAGCAGTAACGTTAGGAGACGCGATCGATAAACAAATGAATAGAGCTTGTGCTCATGGATAGAATATATAAAGTAGTTTTGAAAGACGACCGATTTGTTTCGAATTAGGAATTATTGAATTGAATATTGCTGTGCTATGATGCAGACTGTCGACTTTTTGCAGCTTTCGAAAGTCAAGTCGTTTAGGCTTGGAGAGATTATTTTCAATAAGAATGGATAATATCAGAGCATATGGTGCCGGTATGGCTGGTGGGGGCTTCGATCGACAAGCGTTCATTCGAAAACCAACAGTTATTTTTCGATTTGTAGCTTTGGTGAGATTTTGAGTTATAATTATTGTTACCTCATGTTAATGGAGAATCCGTTTTTGAATAAGACGAAAAGGAAAATGAATATTTCGACTAAATAATTGCATCAGATGAAAATCGCGTTGTACATTTGCATATGCATTGTGCTCGACTGATCGCTAAAATTGGATTGACAATGAAAAACTGATAATTCAGATAGCTGGATTGATTGTTTGGCTGTCGATTTCAAACGGTGCTTGGCATGATTCGGAAGCAGCAACTAGTGGACAAACAATTTGCTTGTATGGTCAGAGTGCATCGACTTGCTCGTTTGGTTCAGCAATGGGCTTTTTTGCGGTGGCAGTTGCGATAACGATGTCTGTGGTGGATGCTAGATTCGAGAAGATTAGTGCTATTCAAACACGTAAGCGGGTTGTAATCATGGATTTGGCCATCTCTTGTTAGTTTCATCTCCTTTTTTCATTCTTTTTTCATATTCATCCGGCCAGTCACATCGGTTGTAACCATGTCGACGACGACGGCTATTTTTCTTATTTAATTTGAGAAATCTTTCTCATTTTCTTGCTTTAAAACTGAGATTATTTTGACCCTTTTCGTTCTACTCAAAATTATCAAATCAGAACGAATTTTAAAAAAATAGTCTTAATTTATGTTTTTGAATTTTTTTTTCAGAATCACTTTTTCAAAGTGCATTTTTGAAAGTTTGCAGTGATATTTGTTGGCATATTCGTAATCACATTCTTTATGCTTTTGAGCAAGTACAGTTCACTGCAGCTGGATGAGCCATACAGTGGAAAGTATGCGAAAATTGGTATCTTCTTTGCGTTCATCTCTCTAGTTGCTTGGGTAAGTTATTAATTTTTAGGTGAAGCACTTTTAATAATTGATTTCTGACAACAGTGAAGTTTTTTGAACACATGACGAGTATAATTTTTGGGTTAGTAAGTATATATAACTGGAGATCGTGTCAAATTTTATCGGTTGATAGTGGCTCGTGCAGCTGAAATGAGCTTTAATACAGTGCATTTAAGAAACAGCGATAAATTTGTTATGTTGAATAAATTGCTTGTCTGAAGGGTGGTGTTGCATTTTTCGCATGGCGACGTTATGAAGAAGGCGCGCTGACGGCATTCGCTCCGTCTTATGAACAAGACTTTGCGAGAGAGATCGCAGGTGCAGACTATGGTTACGATAATAACGCAGGAACACGAGCAGTCACAGGCACAGGTATATTATTCACCTTTTCCAGTCTTTAAACATTATCCAGACATTGTCATAATTGAATTGCAGGTGTTGTTGTTGATTCTTATCAAAATGCGCCCTTCACCGCTATCAATACACAAGATTCACCTGTTGATATGAAACAGTTTCATCAGGGATATTAATTTATTTGCTGCGTAAATCATTAATTCAACTATAATTGCTTCAATTCATTGCTATTCTATTATAATATATATTCAAATTAGGTTTATATTCATCTTGACGATAATAATAATAATCATTATTAAGAAAAAACTAAATAATAATAATAAAATAATAATTCTTAATTTTTATTAGAAAAATAAGATAGTAAATCTTGTTAATAATTTGTGATCGTATTGTTTTTTGTTTGCTAAATACATTAGCACGCCCAATCAAATCTCACTTACGTAGCCTTCAGAGGCGTATAAGTAAATATTACTTATTCATGTTTATTTATTTGTGTTTTTATTTGTGTTTTGTTATTATCAGGTTAATGAACAAATAATAATGATAATAAAAATAATACTAATAATAATAATAATAATAATAGTAATAATGGTAGTAATAGTGATAATAATAACAATACCAGTAATAATTATAACAATAATAATGTACCGATAATGATAATAATGCATGTGTTCACGTGATCTATGTAGGTATGTTTGTTTTTAATTCATTCTCGCATTATCAATATTTATTGTTGTCATAATTATCAATCCTCGTTGAAATGTACACCAGTTTTGTTCGCATATGTTCATATTTATTTTGCGGTCGTGATCTCTTCTTTGAAGTATTTAATAATGATATGCTACATTCCTTGAAAAATGAATAAATCAATTTTTAGCGAAATTTTTCTTTCTAATTATCCGCTAACAGCACAATGAAATTCAGAGTAATTCAAATACACATTCCAGTGTTATTTTCCGAGTACTAGTCAATTCGAAGGTAACATTTAATGATCAGCATCAGAAGTTTATGAAGATGGAAAGTGGAAGAATGACTAAAAAAAGAGATTTAATGAATGAGTTTAATAACGAATGAATTTGACTGAGCTAATATGGTGTGTGAGAGGGCAGTCAGTAGCGATATTGTCTGATTGTAGAAGCGGTGTTGTCAATCGATGAGCTTTTTGATAAAGATGGGAATGTGTTTGTGGAAATGTTTACTTGATTTAAATAACATCAGAAATTAGTCATTTAAATAACATCAGAAATAACATCAATCCGACTAGTCGTCGGATTGTTCATTTATTCGATATCGCTAACATAGCTCATTTCTAATTCGTGAATCTCAAAGCATCTATCTGTCAATCATCGCATTCGATTCGTCGTATTATCACATATTCAACTCAAAACATCATTTTCAAATGCTAATTTATTGTTGTTGTTTGTTAGCGGTTCATATTTCAGCCAAGATGTCCATGAAAGCCTTAACACTGTTGTGGAGATCGAATGCTTGCAAATGTCTTCAACGTCCTTTTAAAATTGTTTGCTTTTTTGATCTACTTTAATGTGCTGTTAGTTTTTCGGAACAAATGATCTTATTGCTAGAAAGTATAATGAACTGAACACTTCAAATGTTTATAAGGACCAAGTTTCATTTAGGTTCAAATGGTCGAGTAGATAGTGCATATACCTCGGAAAGAGAAGGACAAGCTGCAGTGTCAAGCAGATAAGAGATTAACGGAATGGGTGATGCTAGCAACTCTTGGTTGCATTGTGTATAGCCACGCGCATCACCTGGCTACTGACCTGTGAATAATAATCAAAGTTTTAATTTGATGTGATTGATGAGTGTAAAAAAAAGATGCTGTTGTTTCTGAAAACATTGTTCCAATTCAGTATGAGAATATCAAATAAATACTCGATGCTCTACCCATTGGAATTATTTGTGATGTTTTATGTTCTTTATCTTGTTCGATTCACTCCTCTTTTACGTCAACACTCATTTATTTGCAGTACCATTGTATTGTCAACGTCCTCAATTAAACCGTTCTAAACAACGAAGACCACCCAAATATTACGTTCTTGTTCAGCATCATGAAAAAAAAGCTTACTGAAACCTCAGCTGATACAGTGAAATCCATTATCATGGTTTCTCAACCAGGGGTGCAGGTGGAAAAAAAGTCGGGAACCACTGCACTAAAATGATACAGCATCAAACTATGAAACTCTGTAACCAAACAAAATTTTCTTTTGTGAGCAAAAATCACGTAGTATGTGGAGCAATCGCCTTCTCGCCATTTTCATCAGTATTTTTAAATTTAATAGCAACAAAACAATTTTTTGAAATATTCAGAAAGAGCAGATCGTCAGCTGCAAGCAAAATGTATGAGGATATGGTGAACTAATATTCTCAAACCATTTTATTTACAATCAAAACGAAGGAATTTGAAACTTCTATAGCTTTTCAGGGTGAGGCTTACGTCATCTTGTGGGAATCATAAAATTGATCAAAGATCTACTTTTAAAAGTTGGAGATTGACTAGGAGACGGGAGTTGCGAAGGATGAAAAGTCACAAGTGTTCATGGTAGAAAATTTGATGCTGTATCAATAGTTTGCATCAGCGGTCATGTCGGATGGTTAGAATGCGTTTCAACAAAACAGCTCGATATTTCAAGCTCTCAAAGAAAAGCTCATTTTGCTTCATGCTCAGCACAATCTGCTTTATGAAGTTAATTTAGCACCGCACGGACTTTAGACCTGTGTGTAGGCAGATTATAAAGTGCATCGCTCAACAAATAATATCTCTCACGCACTCATTTACATTTATTTCCATCACAAGAGAAAAGAGAAAATTGTCGAAATAAATGATTACATGTTAAGGAAATACCACTGGGTACACTCTCCACGAATCTTTTATTCTGTTATCTTTTCATTAGTTTCACTGATTCATATGTATGGCTCATGATATCAAATTTTTCGAAAAATGTTTTGGAAGTGGCATTCAATCAGTTCACTGATCTAGTCTTCCACTAATGTAACAAGAAACAGATTTATCGAGGAATCTTCGAAAGAAACAATAAAAGCGGGACGAATATTGAAGATAGAACACCATGAACATCTGCCATATCTCACTATATTAACAACAATTTCATCTTGCGAGCACAAGCAAAATAAGTCCCTCTGCAGGGACTTGAACCACCAATTCATTTTCTTGACTTTGGTCCATCACCACTCGGTCATGCTTATCGTTACAAGTATAGTTTCAGAGCAGCTCTTGGATTCAGTGCGTGACCCTTCACCCCTCGTAAGTCCTGTTCCTTAGATTCTCCGCAAGTTTTGAAAACAGATTCTTGATCAACTCAATAAGTCCTGCAAGATGAAATATGTCTTATCTTGGAGAGTTACGCAGAGATCTTGAAAGATTTGATCAATGATGTGCCTGATCCATTTCATTAGATCATTAAACTCTTTAAATTTGATCAAAAGCGCTGATTCTGTTAAAAAAACACATTTCATCCCATTGATTGATTAGCGCTTATTCTCTCATTTACAGTTTAGCGTGACTGTTGTATTGCCGCCTCTATTGTGATTCAGTGATGAATGCACAGAAACTGTTTCTGCGTGACAGTTTATGAGTTTTTTCACCACACATTCAGGTGCTGTGGATTGGAATTCTTTAAAGATGGTTTAATATATTCATGCGGCATGTAAATACTGCACACAAATATGACGTTTCAAATATGCCACATGAACACTTGTGAAATATGACCGGATTCGGTGTTCGTATGTGCATAATTGATGCAGCCTTTCTTGCTGTTATGTGCTCAATGATAACAGTAGATGCTTGCAGTTTTCTAAAGTAAATCAATGACGACAGAAGTGGACAATCGAAAATCAGTGGTAATAGCATCATGTGCACTTGCCTTTGTGTGCCTAAGTGTGTTCGTGATTGTCGCTTTCTTACGGTTAGCTGATCATGAAGAATGGTTATTCGCACAAAACCGTTTTGTTCTTCATTCATTTGAAGCAATGCCATTATCTCAACTGAAGGTGATTTCAATTATTCAGTCTCCTTCCCACCACGAATGAATATCTTTCTTCTCATTTACTGTTCATTTCAGTATCCACAAGCATGTACGCCTTACAGTGCAGATGATAACTGTAGCATTCGTTCTCCCTCAAATATTTCTGAATCTGTTCCACTGAAGGAAACTAATCTGTCATTCACTGAACACAACAACACGTCTACATTATCGTCTCCTTCAAACTGTTCAACATCTACTGAGCAAGTTTCCTGATTTATTCACGGCACAGGTGGGCAACAGCGTGCTATTCCGCTACTCCGCTATGTTGACGGAATATTAGAATAGCTATTTCGCTGTGTTAGTGAAATAGCAAAATAAATTATTAAATAGCGCACTAATGCCCACCTCTGTCTGATCGACGGTCATATCACTTATTCATTTATGATCATCTCATCGTTAATTCGTTCATCTTATTGTCTATCTGCTATCGATGATCAACAGTTGATCATTTGCAGTACAAGTTCAGCACCACCATTGATTGTGATTAGTTTTGACGGATTTCGGGCTGACTACCTTCGACGAGGAATCAGGATGAAATCATTAGAGGAAATACAAAAACGCGGAGTCTCTGCCGAGGTTCATAGAATACACCTGATCATCGTTTTCTTCATTCTCAATCTCTTCATTTCATAAGCAAAATGATATATTCAGTCAATTGAATAAATATCATGAATTTCAGTTCATGTATGCGTCATACCCATCTAAAACATTCCCTAATCATCACACGATTGCAACTGGTCTCTATCCAGAGGCACATGGTATCATTGATAACAACATGTATGACGCGAATATTTTACGCGAACCTAACAGCCGTAAATATCATAATGGCGAGCCGGTTGGTTTGTGTGCAAAATCTAAGAGATTATCATGAGTGTTAATGTAATATGGATTAATAAAAAAGCATCCATTTATAATAATTGATTCTTTAAAACAGATATGGGAAGTTGTCGAAAGAAATAACGTCACGGCAGCGTGTATTTTTTGGCCTGGATGTGACTTTGGTAAGATTTTTGTGATCTTTCTCATGGATTTTTCAAATTCATCACTGAACACCTTGATTTATGCTCGAATAAAAGATAACTTGTGGATGAGTTTCATCTTTACCGAACATTATAGAATATGGGCCGACATATAACATCAAATACAATCGCTCACTACCATTCAAACAGCTTATTGACAAGGTGAACAAATGACTTGTTCAACAAATGATTAATTTACATGACAGTTCTTAGCTATTACTATTATTACAGTGCTTCTTTTAACCTTTCAGTCATCTTCATTAAATTGTAAGTTTTCAGATAATTTCATGGTTACAGATCCCAACAACAGGATCTTCTAAGCGACCCGCACTTTTGATGGCTTATTTTAATCAACCAGATACAACGGGGCATTATCAAAAATCAGATGATGATGTTGGCAATTGACTTTGTTTGTTGTTATCATTTCAGTTACGAAGTGAACTGCTATTGCAGATAAGCAAAGCACTGAGGGTAATCGACTCAACACTTAATTATCTCCTCGAACAACTACGTTCACTGAATCTAATTGATTGTGTTAATTTGTTGGTCATCTCAGACCACGGTATTGTCTTTCCAATAATGTCTGCCATCATTTATATCTATTCTTCATTCTTTTTATTTCAATGATGTGGTCAGAGTCGAAAAAGAAGATTTATATGGAAAGAAGAATTCAGGAATGAAGAAGCTTTCTAAACGGTATTATTTCGATGAGCATATCGATAAGAATGGATTGGTTATCGCAAACGGTGTTATTGCTCGAATTCATCATACCCAAAATTCGAGTCAAACTTTCATTTCTTCTTCATTTCTCACTTCTTGAATGCAATATGCAGACGAAGACAACGATAAAATGAAATTCAATTGTTAATATCAGCTGCATTATTACCATAATGTTCATCATAATGCTTTGTTGTATTTTGCAGCATATTCATTGGATGAGTTAAAAGAAACGTTACGATGTGCAGATGACTATTTGCTATACGATAAGATGAGCATTCCGAGACGATATCATTTCACTGTTGGGAAATGCATTGGTGATCTCATTATTGAAGGACGACCTGGCACAATTCTCTTTTTGTACGATTTTTCGACGTTTGTTCTGTTGTCTTGGGTTGATGAGGAAATGAAAGAATTAGATGGTCGTTGAAAGAAACTGTTGAATATGACTTTATGTGGATATTGAAATTTACACGACTCAAATGTATTGTAAACTTGAAGATCAAAAAAAGAAGATAGCAACGTGACGGCCGATCATGGATACAACTTTCTGGAAAGTTCAATGCGAACGATTTTTTTCGCACAAGGTCCCGATATCGCAGTTGACGTACGCTTGCCTCCGTTCCAAAATATTGAACTCTTCTCACTTATGAATGGTATTCAGCGTACATCTGTTATAGCATGTTTTCATAACAATTTATCATAAACAGCTGTCATATCAGACATCTTAAGATTTATTACGCTTGAAAGCACCACCAAATAATGGCACTGAAGGCTCGCTTGATGCGGTATTTCGGCATGCACCTAAACGACAATCATCAACGAATTTACGAGCTCTAACCAAATGCATTTCTGAATATTCGTCATTGCATCAGCTCACACCCTGTGGACATTCCTGCAATCTTAGTACAACTGTAAGTGATTTATTCTTCTCAACAACTCCCTTGCAGTTTATTTTGATCATTTTCAAGTGGTATTCTTTGAAATAAACTTCAGGTTGCTTCATTATCTGGTTGTATCAACAATTCGTCGTTATCACTATCATTCTCCAACATGATTATTCGAGGAGATTCTTTTCAATATTGCATAATACCGCTATGCTCGGCATTCATAATCACTTCGGAATCTTCATGTGAATAAATCTGTGCATAATTATGTTTTTATTTTGAATATTTGCTGCTCCATATATTGCTGATGTAAACTGAAATGAATGTTGCTTTTAATCTTATTTGACGAGTAAACCCCATTAAATTTAGATGCAACGAAAATGCTTGTTGAACGCTTGTCGAGTGATGACGATTACAATGAAATGACTAAATCAGTACAATCGGTTGATCAATCAAAATGTTTTATCACTGTTGGTGATCCCCGAAAGTGTACCTGTTCAAGTGGCATTGACGAAGAACTGAATGAACTGCGAAATGAAAGCACTGAAAGGCATTCGTTCGCCGTAAAACAGTATGAAGGTTAGGCGCTCCGTTATGAGCATCACCGTAGCACGATAGTGCTGTAGTGTGCAAATGTTTGGAAGAGATGGTATGCAAGAATTGATACTCTTTCAGGTTATGCACATTTGGACTTGCAAATCGCTCGGTTCACAAATCATTTCTATGGCAGTGAGTTTGGCTTAATGGACTCAACTTCATTTAATTTGAACATCCTTCTCATGCAGCTCATTCTAGTATTTTAAAATGAATAAAATGGAAAACTGAAAAATATTGAGTACCTCTTTCAGAGACATTCAAGAATCTACAAAAGCTGACGGCAGCTTATCTACGCAAATACAAGAAGCTAGTCGTTATGACTGGCACAGTTTACGATCTGGATAATGATGGAGTTCACGACCGAGAATATTCAAATGAATCAGAATTCATCAATACACCAACACACTTATTTCGTATCCTTATTCGATGTAATGATACTGCACTATGGTCTGTACCGAACGGACAAGCACTGTGTAAATCACCCGCAGCCATACGCCTCATCTCATTCATATTACCCCATACAAATAAAGACTTGAACTGTCTGGTTAATACTTGATGATTCGTTTACCTTACCTAATTTCTTCTAATGACTCATCATTGAAGGAGCCTTTGGAAGAGTTGGCGTTGTATACGGCACGAATTCGTGATATTGAACTACTCACGGGCATGGAATTTTTTGGTAATCGAACGATATTCGATTACAGTTCGGCTGTACATCTTCGAACCTACCATCCACAGGAATTATGGGATTTGGCACCAGAAGACAGAGAAATGCGATGAAAATAATTATCAAAAATAGGACACTGCAGTTCCGCTCAAGTGTGGTTATATTCGAACGCTAGAAAAATGTTCAATTTTTTAAACTGTTTATTTTAGTTGTCAGTAATCGTTGTGTCATTTTTTTGGTGTTGTTTTCTTTTTAAGATTTGTTGATTATTCGAGTATGCTTAGATATATTTATGCTTGAAGTTTTGATACTGATTGCTTATCAAAGAAGTGTTTTTACTCGAATATTTTGATTTCGTTAATCAGTGCTATGAATATGTGTGATATTTGTTAATTGTTGCTTGTTGATTATATGTATGCATTTGTTCTTTCATATTTTTACTGTTTCGTTGTAATAAGATGTTTCGTTTTCATTACGTATATATTTTTGTAGCGTTTTCAGCAGAAAATCGAATTTACTGAATAATTATAAGAAGGATATGAGAATACTGATGTTGCCAATGCTTTTTAGCAGCCGAGTGGATTGATTTAATTTGATGAGTCATAAAGATGTGTTTGATTGTTTATTTATTCGAAAAAAATCTTGATGCATGATGCTAATCAATCAGCAAATGAATTTGCACAGTTAGCAGCTAGCTATTGCGTAATAATGCTGTATTTAAAGCAATTATCAACAAATAAAAAAATTTTTTTCACACGTCAAGTATCTTCTGCACATTCATTATTCTACCACTCAATCTGTTGTTCATCTATATTTTTGTTCAGAAGCAATAAGTGTTTTCTTGGGTTGTTTAAAATTTGTAATTGTTTCAGTAATTCTCACAGATAATAACCAAATGTTGTATCATTAGCAATTAACGGTTTAATAAGATTGTTAACGTGTTCAATTTGGTTGATAATATCCATTGAAAACAACCATTATGCACTATTTAACGAGGTAATCATTTGAGACATGCACAAGAAGGAGATGCTTAAGTCCAACCTCCTGCGCCGCGTCGTTCGACTTTCTTATTTATTCGATTACTTTACCGACTCATCAAAGACTTATTGGGTAGTACGATGGTTGTACGTATAATCTTATTATGCGCATATTCATCTAGCTTCCTATTCAATATCCCTCTCTTAAATCATTGTTTTTGCCGTTCTCCCTAACTTCTCATTCGTTATCTGCTGCTACTTCACCTGCAAAAAAAAGAAAACCCAACAAATTCCCACCAACTAAAAACTTCTTCCGTTTTCTTTCTCTAACCTAACCGATTTTTGAACAAGCACCCTAATATATCCACTCGTTTGTCGTGTACTAAATGAAGGTCAATTAATGGTTTCGAACTAATAAAGCTGTATGAAAGGAAAAAATACTAAGGAAAGATGAGAGTATTACTTTCTGGGACAATTTTATGGGTTGAATCCGGCAATGAACTTTTTTTATTTTCACAGCTATGCACTATCTTTTTTTGACGCAAGTGACTTTGATTTTTTCGATTCGTTCGGAGATTGTCTAATCTTAAGACTCTACCCAACCGTAAAGATGTCTTTGCAGAGCGTAGAAATCCGGATTTCACGTGAAAAGCTGTTCCAGAAAATAACATTTTATTATTTTTTGTTACATAGTGTAAGTATTAACAAAGTGGTTGATTGTACGGTTGCAATGCACAATTCAGAAATGACAATGCCATTCGACTCATCATTTATTCGAACTGCTTTCATCGTTCTCATAATAAATATTCAACTGATACAGTATTTGAAAGCGACAACGAGCACGTGTATTAGAGCATCATTCGATCACGTCGATTGTTCCAATCATCAATTTGAGGTTCTCTTCGTCTAATTTTCCTTCAGTCTCAACTATCACTAGCAAATTGAAACCTATTCAATAGCCTTCGCGCGTTTTAACTAATATCCACATTTCCGAAGACAGCAAGTTGGCCGAGCAGTCCATGCATGGATCTGATGTATGTTCTTGATAGCCAGTTGCATCTCTGTCGACCTATGTATATCCTAATCCCCATAAATGACACCAATAGATTGTTAATGCATAAAATTATCACAATTTCTAGAGAATATCAACACGAAACCCAAGACGTATGTATCCTGTGTTATCCACCAACGATGACTTCCAACCAGCTTTATTCACCAATAGAATCCGGTCACTTAATTTGAGTTACAATAATTTCATATCGCTAAATACAAGCTCATTCACTGCATTCCGATATCCAGAATCGCTTGAATCACTGTAACGTTTCATTACTCATTTATTCATCTCTAAATCTTTTCGCCAGTCCATCAGTCAGTTATTTCTTCAATCAACTATCATCTCGTCTCAAACCTTCAACCAAATATAATTCTGAAATCTTTGTTATTTTTTCACTCCTCTGAATTTCGAAAGATCGCATTCCACTTAATTTCAGTGACTTATCGCATAATAAACTCGTTTTCATCGCTCCGTCTGCCTTCAAATCGCTAACAAAGTTAAAATATCTGTAAGTTTTGAAGCAGTAACCATCGATTCTATTTCAATAGTTTGTCGTTAACAATAATTAATGGTTTTGAGCACAAAAACGATAAACGGCTGACGTATAATGAATGTTGCGAGCTGATGACATGCACGACGTGATTTTACATAATAGCCTATTTGTGAATGGAACGAAAAAGTCTGAAGATTAATTTCATTTCTTACATAAACCGTCAACAATAACGAAGGCCAACAAAGAACTATCATGACTTATAAATATTTCGAATTTGGATAAGAATTATTGAAATTTGATGATTGTTACATTTAATGGAATGCTACTGATGATAATGATAACAATTCATCACATATAAGTGTTCATTGCTGAAAGTATTCATCAGTTCTCAGTAACTGTCTAGTTACATTAATTAATTCACTTACATAGCACCACAAACAAAGGGAACCGTCCTCTTTCTCTTCTTTATTTCTTCATTCATTCATTCATTCATCATTTACCTAATCATCATCTGTTCCTTCTCTAACAAAGAAACAATAATCATACGATTTGTTGCAACTTATGACCACGAAAATGATATATACACATTAACATCATTCATCATTTGTAAGCTATTTTGAGTTGAAATGATATGAAATCATCAAGTAACTGTTATTCACAATCATTAAACATTCATAATTGGGTCCATCTTACAAGCACAAACACATATGATGGATGTTGCAATTGAAGGAATTTGAGTGGAAATCGTCTTCACACAGTGAATCGATCAGCCTTTCTGGATCTGTATTCGTTACAAGTGCTCAACTTGGACGCCAATCCTTTCACATCATTTCCAGATCGTACATTTTCAGCACTCCTTAACTTACAGCAAATCAGCATCAGTTCTAATCAATTATTATGCGACTGCCAACTTGTCGATCTTCTTAAATTTATCAATAAAGTACGCGTTAGAGTTAATCAATACTACTCATTACCTTATTATATAAACTGATAGCATTTAAATAGGTAAAGCGGGTGACTGTAAGTGATCGAACGGTTTGCATGTTTCCGATCACGTTACGTGGCAAGAAAGTGGCCGACTTACAGATGAAGACGGTGAAGAGGGCATGTGGTCGAGGTGAGTAGACAGCAGTAGTGATATCTCTATTCTAGTTAAACTATTCTATTCCTATTATATTCCTGTTCTATTCCATAGAATAGAATAGAGCAATTTGCAAGCGAGGAATGCACAGAACAGATTAGAACAGAGCCGTTTTTGAGCCTAAAAGAATAGAATAGAGCAGTTCTCAATAAAGGGATGCGAGAATAGAATAGAACAGAACAGTTATCAAAAAACGCACAGGATAGAATAGAATAGGGCCGTTTTGAACAGGAATAGAACAGTTTTCAAAAAAGTGGTATAGAGACATCACTAGACATGAGCGAGGTGAAGATAGTTAGGTGGATATCCAGCTTGAAATAACGTTCGTCTTTTTTTATTTCAGGTGATTTTGAACCAAATATTTTCGAGTTAGAACCATCGACAAGATCACTGTTAGTATATCCAGGTGAAGAACGTCAACTGACATGTCGAATCTCGAATCTAGATGACAATATCCGGATGGAATGGCTCAAGAACAACGCACCGATATTGACGACCACCTCAAAACGACTTCAACTGAACTCATCATCCGACAATCAAACCAAGTCATAAATAGCAATCACGCCAACATTTCACTTCGAATAACGTGAATATCTTTACAGGTCTCTAACAATAACGTTTCATCCAGTCGAATGGGACGATGAAGGTGACTGGATTTGTTATGCTGAGTATAAAGGTGCTAATCTTCGTACAAGTGTTCATTTGATGCCTATTTCTGTTAATACCGAATATTGTGTACAGGTATTGTGCAAGATGATTATCATTACTTCCGTAATATTATGATTAAAAGTAATGAAGAAGAGAATTGAGATGGTTCTAGGAATGGAGAGCAGATGAGAAAGGCGAATTAATTTGGCCAGTTTCGAAAGAAGGTAGAATCCGAGTGGATTGTTCTAATGGACCGTTGCATGCATCGGCGTATCGACAATGCACACAAGGCAGATGGTCGGCAGTGGATTCAAGTGAATGCGCAATCGCGTCCACACTTACAAAACAACTCCTGAACGCTTTATCTCATTCAAACACAAACCGAGTACAGTCCACTCACACCAAATCATTCAGTCTATCTATCCGACCATTAATTTTATCGTGCTCGCAACACCATCACCTATTACTGGAGCTTATTCTAACTTCATAAAACATTGCAGTCAATCGATGAATTACTCGAGCTCTTCAATAATATTCCACCAGTCTCTACCGACACCATGTCGGCATTCGAAACACGTCTGATCGGCTGGATTATTGGTAATGCAACTTATGAATGTAATTCGAATCACATACTTCAAGCAATCTCGATCGCTCTTCAATCGAAGCATGCATCAACTGAGTTGGACAGTCGGTTCATTTATTTATTAATTAATGACTCACTTCATCTGCACTTTAATACAAAAACACTAAAAGGTGTCCGACATTTATCACATTCATAGAATAATTTCATCATCGGCAGTATTATTATTGTAATCGAATTTTCAAGGTTCAATGTTAAGAAGTCGTCTACGATCAGTGAAGCTGAACAAATTTCAAAATCGCACTGTCAAATTCAGAAATTTAGCAATATGTGAGCATCATCGTGATAAGAAACAGTCTGAATTAGCTTCTTATCAGAACCCCACTAATGAGGATAAGCATCAGCAACAATTCGGTTTTATATCAGCTTATTCGAATGGTCAATACAATTGTCAGCAACAAGAAAACGTTGAGTTATTACCATCGAATGGTGAATAATTAACCATATTTTTCACTCTTGATTCTCGAGATAATTTTCATCACACATTCATAAGAATAATGTTTCAATCATGATACCTGTATATGAATCCATATAGAAGTATGTTCTGAATGCGCTAAGCTCTACGCAGAGAGCAGGCAGCATTGTCCCATCACGAAACAAAGCACTTGTTTATTGCGCCGAATGGTGTTCGTGCTTCATCAAACCGAACCAAATATGTGAAGAAATAATCGTGTTATTGTAAAGGATTGACATCGATACGAATTCCGTGGCATACATTCGCAATGCTCCTACCCTCGCAGACTGTTCTAAAAGTGATTTGGTTATCGAATACAAGCCTTTTCTCAAGCGCATATACAGCCGATGGCAAATGGGTGGCGTTGAACGACGTTCATGGAATTATGATCAAGAGTCAAGTGAAAAAAAATTCCGATGAGCAGTTATGGTCGAGAGATAATCGATCGGAAGTATTAGCTTTGGCAGCAATCTCATTCACATTCCATATTCGTAATCCAAGTGAACAGGTATCTACCGAACGGTCATGCAATAATCCGAATTATCTGCACTCACTCATTCAGTCCAGTCAATGAAATAATCTATATTCTACGCAGCACTTGATTTAAAAATGTGCATGCGTTCGAATTCGCTTAAGGAAGTAAATTCCACAACCGCAATGGTTATAGATTGAATTGGGAATATGGCAAGAGATCGAATGGAAACTGGCAAAGCGAACTGAATGCTGGTTGCGGCGAGTTGCGCCGCATTACGTACTAATTCAGTGTACACGCTCACTTGTCACCTCAATTCTATCTCGAAAAACAACTATCACTTTCTTTACAGTGATGCAGAATGCTCAACTTATCGATGGACAGTTAGTGAAAACGTTTTCTGTTCAAATGGAACTACTTTTGGCAAACAAAAAAACGTCAACCAGCAATTTGAAGATATTGCATGCGAAAAGAATATCAACAACTTTTAACTCTGAATATTTCCAAAAGATATTTGTAATCGAAATGTATCAATTTTGTAATGGTCATCAGTGTGAAATCAGTTATCAATTTGTGAACTAGAGCAAATTTATAGAATACTTGTGCAGACATTCTTTCATTATGCATATTTGTGAAATGCGCTTAATGATAACACTTGCAGAGGTAATCGAGGTACTGAACTGATGTGGTGTATGTACGCAGCGTCCGGATTCCTAGCTTCTTCAATGTTTTTCGTTATTATCACTAATATTTGCTATTTCAGGTTTCTGTGATTTCAATACAATTCTCAATTCATCTAACCAACATACTTTGACTTGTGCTTAAGGACACGTCTTTAGAAAAACTTGAAAAAAATTCAAAAAAAAAATCACATGGATAGCATGCATTAAATAAAAAAGCATCACACTAGACCCAAATGATGATATTTCATTTCAGTAATGATATAAAAGTTTGTTTGTTAATTTGTACGTTTGTTCTACTGTATGCATTGGCGATCAATATGTGAAGTAGTGCAAGTTTATATATTCAATATTCAAAGTTTAGGCATCTAGCAACGACTCACTCATCAAAACTGTTTCATATTGTCACGAATATTTGTATCAACATTCTTTCATTATGTACATTATTTACGTTCGGTATAAACGTTGCTCATAATGAATTGTGGTGTCGACTAGAAGGAGCCTTTTTTCATTTTTTCCTCTTGAGCTCTTTTTATTGGCTCATGTTATCCATACGGTAAGTAGCTATTTCATTTTCAGAATCCTATTCCGATTTCGAGTTAGATTTACATTTTCATGGGGATGAATCCATGTGCATCTTGCTATTATTCATTTCAGAGAGATTGAAAGATTAATTATTCGACAACTATCAAACAACGACAGCACCAATCATACTAATCCTCCTGATTTGGAATCAAACCAGTTTAATCTTCTGAATAATGTTAGTGGTTGTTTACCTGTTCACATCTAGAAGCTTGCTGAATTTCATTTATTGCCAAATATGAAATATTGCTTCCTATGATCATTCGTATTATTTAATCTGAATAAGGTGTGAGGATATGGTAGTTTAGGCGAGAACAAGTGCACCAATAGCGGGTCTATATTTTCTAGCGTACGGTATTCCACTTTTTGCTGTTTCATTTTCGTTGGCCGTCGATGCAAATTTATCTCCATACAAAGCTTTATCACAAAGGTTGGTTGCAGAGTATGTTCGATGACGAAGACAAACAATCATTTTCGATGCATAAGCTTGTTTTCGTCGTCTGTTTCCATTTATTCATGAAACAGTGATATCGATGATCATTATACTTTGCAGTGATTGCTTCCCATCGAGTATCATCCAATCAAAAGTATTTCAATTCACCATTATTTTTCCATTTTCGATCTCATTCATTCTCATCGTTGCTTTCTATGTTTTCGCAAAATATCAAATCGAGCGACATATCTACCGAACTCAACGACGCCCTCTTGAACAATCGAGACCCACTTCAGGTTGCTGTTCAGTTCGTGCCTCACATTCGAGCTTTCTCGTTATCAAATAGAAACACAGATTGTATGTATGCTACAACTTTTCATCTACCTGTAAACCGTCTTTATAATCAATGCAAAAATTTTTTTAAGGTATCAATGCGGAAACGGTCAGATCGTCGTCGCATAATTCGACAGTAGTGTTACTTAATGATCAGGATGGACTGGATGCACAATTTCAGCTTAGGTTTCACTGCGATTTTTGAAATGTTTACTTGAGCAGAATATTCTTTTAGGATATTTAGTAATTCATCTTCATTGTAGTGGCTTCTTAACAATTGCGATTCTGCTATCGGGCGTTTGCTGCACGGCTTCAACCTATGTACGATATGCATCAGATCATACCCAGACGTACCGCCATCATTCTATTGATGATGATGATGATAATTTCACGTCTCATCGTTACCGAAACTACCAGCACGGCCATACAATTCGCATGCTTGCTTCAATTCTCTATTCATTTTTTTCATGTGCCATTGCCTTAATCATGTTTTATATTCATTCTGCTAGGCACTTTCAACGCCTATGGCACTTCAAAAATCAACTTCATCAGGATAATGTCAAACATTGCGGTCAAGAAGCGATGCAGTATGGAGCAAGAAAAATCTATGAACGCCAGCGATGTCAGTTTTCTTTGGATTCATCTAATGTTCAGGTGATAATTATGAAATCACCAATCATCCTCGAGCAATTATTCAGTCACTGTTCATTTACTCACTGTTTATAGATAGATATAGATTGTTTATTGCCGAGTAAGAAATATGTACAAGCAATAATACAGCATGAAAGACGGAGCGCACAGTTTATTCATTTATTTTATGACTTATTTAATCAGCAATTACAACTCATTGCGATTTTATGCTTCTCTGTTGTCACTAATATCACCAATACCGCATTCATTCTATTATTCCTTCCGAGCAGCTAAAGATATTAGCATGGCGAATCAACCGGCTTCATGAGTCTAACATCGATTATTGACTTGGTGAGGATAGAGGCGTAGGGCTACCCTCCCATACTGTCCAGTGATTTTTAGGGTGAAACTCAAAATGAGCCTGAAAATACACTCCGATTGAACATGCGTCCAATAATGGTTTAGAGTAGTTATTTGAAACAATCGACAATAGGAATTCAGTTATTAGTAATAAACAACAATTCTGATTAAAGTAATCGGGAAGATCCATATTGACCGGCCTGTTGAGCATTCCATAACTGAGCTATAATGAACTTCCGATGTCATAAATACTTTTAATGATTTAACACGGTTGATATGCAATTCAATAAATAATCATAACCACGACAAACATTTTGCCGATCGTCCAGAGCGATTGGCAAACTAGCCGTTCAGTGTCCAAATAACAAGCTCCCTCTCAGGACGCGATCACCGAAGGAAGTCTCGTGATGCTGATGATATCATCGTCAAACAAACCCCTCGATATCAATCCTCACTTATTTTCATCGTCAATTCGTGAAAGCTTCACAAACGGCATCAATACGAACGACAGTGCACCACATCTTCAAACGGATGACCTCAACGAAAGACGTAACGAAATGGCTTCTGTGTCAATAGCAAATTCCTTCTCGTTATATAACAATCAAACTGGACATGATCATCTTTGATTTTTTTATTTTAATTGTCATCGGTATTATCTTAAATGCAAACATAAAATAACACAAAAATCAACAACGGCATAAAACAAAACAAACTCAATTTCAACAAGAGGACGATTTATGACTCGAAAAGCTTCTAACTTTGTAAAAACTCGTCCGTCAAACGAGCAAATGAAAGGCTCGTTTGTTTGTTTGTTCCGTATACGGTTATGTTTTGTTTTTTTTCCAGATACGTATATGCATCGAATATAAAAATAACACGAACGAAACGTACAAATGCGGATGAAAGTATAAATACATTCGTAACAGTAGTATTGCTGCTGATAGCGATACAATAATTGATGCAAAAAATGAACTAACATCAATACAAATCAGATTCAAATTACATGAAATGGATAGAATTTTTTACATATGACTTTGAAAATAAATATGAAATAGCTTTTTGATAAAACACTGGTCACACATACACAACGACAACATGTATAATAAAACCACATCGAATGGCAAGCAGATAATTATTACCAAAAGAAAGATTATTAATACAATTCAGTTGAGGTATATAAATATCATTCATTCATATAGCAATAGAATAATGTTTTTTGTTAAAACTGAATATGAGTTTGCAAATCGCAACGTTGATCGTTCAGTTCATTTCATATTCTCCACTCGTTAAGCTTTCGAAGGCTAAATTGACCACTATATGCGAAGGAATCGCCTTGAATCAATTACGAAATAACAATAATGTTAACAGCAGCAATAACAATGATATATACAGTAAACCAGAAATCAGCAGCAATGTCATATGAGTAAGAGAAAAGTGTTTTTTATGAAGCAGTGAATCGTTGTTGTGATTGAATGTCAGTAGAATATGAGGATGATGTAGTGACAGAGTTACTTTGTACAACACCTTTATGCGCTGTCGGTGCCACATTTACACATTCGATGTGGCAAAAATCTGCGATACCACCTAAACCTTCGGCACTCGACATACCCGACGACCCGCCACGGCCACTCGAACTTGAATCTACCGAATGACGTCGTTGGTTACTTACAACCGCATGATGCGTCGACTGGCTACTGAGATCATTGAGTGCGCCTCGATTCATACTCTTCTCCAACCTCAATTGATTAACTGAATTAATCAAATGACAAACGCAAAACAGATCATCAACAATACTTCATCCCATCATATCATTAGTGCTTACGTATCTGCTTCGGTAGCATTGAAAACTGGCGCATAGCTTTCGGTCGTTGACGTAGTGTTCAGATTGTTCAACATGGACAGTTGAACGGCATCTGGCTCGTATGCAGACGAGTCAGAAAATCGTGTGTGCCTCTGTGGAGGGAATGGGAACATTGATTGGAAAAGTTTGCCTGCAATGAAACTTGACGCGGTAAGATGGACGCAAACTCTACGACCAGAATTCATATTAATTCCATATTAGAAACATTATTTAAAATGTAAAATATTTTAATCAATTAAATACCTTTTTGTGATCCGTTCTCGTGAGCCAAATCAGTATAATGAGACTGAAGTCGATCGTCACTATATGTGGCATTATCAGCGTTTGTTTGATCATTATTTGGGAAAAAATTTGGTTGTTGTTGATTTATGCTGCTTTCGTTATTATCACTATCCTCTTTAGCAGTGCTAGTAGCTTCATTACTAACAATATCGTTGTTGCTAGTATTGCTGATAATATTATTACTATTGTTATTATTAGTGTTAACGGAGGCAAGATGAGGAGTTTTTGTGGTAGTGTTAAGATGCTCATTGGAATCAGAAGGTGTTCGATAAGGATCTAATCCGTCAAGAAGCATCGATGTGTGCATATCGATTGGCCACGAAGGTGAACCAATAGCACTGTCGACGGACATTGTTGCCGTACTATTCAGCTTCTTCGCACTACTCAATCTGAAAGACGAAAATGTAAAATCATACAATTCGCATCGATTAAGAATGAACAACTGACTGATTGGATACGGAACGAAAAAGAATTGAAGAGAAACAAACGAACGATGAAGTAATTGGATCAGGAACCGGTAGTGGAATGCCAGATCGTCTGACGAATGCGTATTGTACAGCTGGTCCATCCTCAGGAGTATATACAACAGCTTTTGTGGCACCCGATAAGAGTGGACGTGAAACAGCACAATCACAGTCCTCCAAATCATTCACTTCCGAGTCGAAATCATCGATTACCTAAAGGTGTTATTCGCTCATTCAGGTTTTGTTATATCAAGCAACGAACTGATTAACCTCAGATGCATAAATAACCGGTTCGGAAAGAGGACGTATTTTACGGGAACGTTTCACAAGGCTGTTGCTTGCTGCACTGATCGATGGCAACGAGGATGTTTCTTCGTTGCGAGTCATCATCTCTTCGTCATTGTCCGTCAGTAGTTGTTGCTGCTGGCTTCCGTCCTCATTCGAAATTGACTGCACTTCCAGATAATGCTTAAACAACCGAATCGATCATCAGTAAATCAATCTCGCATTTCAGTTCTTACCTCATTGTCTTTTGCCGAATTTGTCAGTATCCAATCAAAATAATCAACGAGCGTCACAAAACTGGGTCGGCGTTCTGGACATTCCTGTAATCGAAAAACGATATGTCATATCACTAGAGGATAATAAAAAGGTTCTTTACCTGCCAGCATGCAAGCATAACTGTGTAAATGGCATCTGGGCAATTATCAGGTGCCTCCATACGATAACCCTCTTTCAGGCATGAATACAGTTGTTGCATAGCAATCGACGGATACGGTGTTCCTCCCAACGTCATTATTTCCCACAATAAAATACCAAACGACCAACTGAAAAAGTCGCAAACACTCGTTGTTTATCATCTTAAATTTTGAAGATTGACGAAACCAAACTTGCAGATCGCTTACACATCACTAAACATCGTGTATACATGCGAGTCGAGCGCTTCTAATGCCATCCATTTGATCGGCAATCGACCATTACCCTTTTTGCGATAATAATCATTATAATGAACATCACGTGACAAACCAAAGTCTGATATTTTCATCACAAAATTGTCACCAACAAGAACATTTCGAGCCGCTAAATCACGATGGATTATCTGCAAGGGTCACGGTTCTCATTAATGTCGCAATGCTCTTGTACAAGCATGTGACGGAAAGCTTTCTTAAAGTGCTCAAGTCAAAACCAAGAGAATAAGTGAACGACTGACTTTTCGTGCTGCCATAAATTCCATTCCCTTAGCTACTTGCCATGCGAACTGTACCAAATGGCGTTGAGTCAGATTCTTGATCAGTAACGGTCCTTCAGAATCAGAAGACGAATTCGACAATGAAACTTTTCCTGATGATGGCTTCCTTGGCTCCAAATAAGCTTCACTACTCAACGCTGGTGAATCCTGCACTACTCGATTCGCCGAATCCGTATCGCGTGGTCGATGAGCTCGTAGAAAATCACTTCAAAATTTACATACTACTACTTCATTCAATCATTCTTTGTGAACAATTAATTAATCAACATGAATGCTACATGACGTACATGTATATCGTGTTTAGTTTATTAGATACGAAAACAGTTGAATTGGAAACAAAAAACAAATTAACAAAACACACCGCAAATTTCCATGCTTGCACAATTCCAAGATAACGTATAACGGTCCAGCACCCGTACAACAACCGATTAATCGTAGCAAGTTCTCATGATGACCAATTATTTTAAAAGTTTCCATTTCACTAACCAAATCAATTAGCTCTTTCTCGTGTGCTGATGCCTTCAACTTTTTTATCGCGACTGGCATCTGAAAGATAAGTAAGGGAACAGGAATCATGCAAATGAAGCGAGTCATCAAATGATCAAATCACTGCCTGATTACTTTTCAGGTTATTTAGGTAGAGAAGATTACCTCTGATTCGTTAGGATCATTCTGTATGATTGCATTGCATTTTGGTGGTGGTTTAAGGATTGCTTTCCAAACTTCTCCAAAAGCACCTTCGCCAAGCATATCAACAAATCGAAGTCTGTAAGAATATCCTCATTCGCATACATACAAATATTTATCGATAAAAAGTGTGATTCACCTTGACCGATCCACTTCCCATGCTGGATCCGACTGAATTTCGTAATCAGAAAGAAGTGTCAAATCACTTGGTAATCGCGGTCTGCGATGTGAAGACGTGATGGGTTCAATGTGAATCTGATATGTTGACGGCATATCTGACCATCCATCGGCTTCGGATGGATCAATCGCTGGCTTTGTTATCACAACCTATTAGTGAGTAGTCATTTATTTATTCTTTGTTGCAGTCATAATGCAAACTGAAGCAAATGAACTCACTCGTTTCTTAACAGATGGAATTAGTTGTTCCATTTGAGCGATGTGTGTTTTTGAGTTACGTTTAACACATAAAACGTAAAGAAGTGCTGCACAAATCAAGAGTGTCAAGAGAACGATGCAAATGATCAACGCAAGAATCGAAATCCATGACCATTCAGATTCTGGATCACCAGTGGCTAACGTTAGAGCGTGGAACTCATTCACCGTTAAAGTTGCGTTCGCTATTGCCTTTAATAATGTGACAGTTTTTAGTGTTGTTATTTATTGCTCATGAACGATGATATTGTTTGTAAATGATGGCGAGACATTAATAAATGAATAAAGCGTTTACATGTCCCAAATGATTGCCTGAAACACACGCGTACATGCCTTGATCGGCCATAGTTACATTCACAATTGTTAAGGTCGACGAATCTTGAGAGGTTTTCGTTATGAACGCATTCTGAAAAGATTTATTTCATTTTATAGTGCGTCTCAAGAAAGAACGAGAATATTGCACAAATAAAAACCTCGACAGTACGCATATCCGTATATCGGAAGACATATTTACGATCGGTTGCATTCCAATAATAGATGGAATCGTTGGTGAGTTCAATGCGCATCCAAACGATATGTGGAGTCAGATCAGATATCACCTCAATACATGGAATGTTTTACTGGATATCTTTTGGCTACTGGATCCACAGTAAAGTGATTGAAAAAGTCAAATTTTGAAGGCAAAGTGCATGTGCGTTTACCTTACACGTGAAATTAACAGTACTGTTCGCATCAACCGTTTGATTGATGAGAATATTCGGTACAATAATGGGTTTCGATCGCATGCGGTCAACGACGCGTAACTTGAACGTTCGTGTTACTGAACCAGCTGAATTGAATGCCTAAAAAACTGATATTAAAGTGGTCCATTTGTTGTTCTTTAGTATCAAACCGACACAATGAATTCACACTTCTTTCAACGTAGGAATTGTTTTTATGCAATCTGTCAAAGCAATATAAACCTCGCATGTATAATCGCCAGAATCCGATTCAGCTACATCCTCCATTTCAAGTGTGTTTTTCCGAAGTCGGAATTCAGCGCCCACAGGACGACGTACCTCTGTTGTGATGACCTTTTTATTGCTATTGAACCATATTACCTGAATGAATCACATAGCTATAATCAGACTCGCTATTTATCAATTCCACACCACTACGGTCCCATCCATCCTCAAACTGCAATGAATACTTATTAACAACAGCAAAAAAAAAAAAACGAACGCACCTGTGGCTCTGGTTGTCCACCTGCTTTACACTGTAGTTTGATGGTTCGTCCAGAAGGTGTAATCACTGATGTGGCTGCATCCTCATCTCGAACTTTGAAGTACGGTGGAACTAAAATGAAATAAACGAGCGTTTTTATTTGGAGTTCAGTTGAGTTCTAGCTAACGATTGCCTATGAGATCAAAGTTCTGTGTTCACAAGATGAATTCAGAATTAATCATGAACACAACAAAGTATTAAACTCAAAATTAGAAGTAACGGAATAATACCTTTTTGAGGTGGGAAAGAGAGTCGCGTAGTAGGACGAGCAGTGGTACTGGTAGTGGTGGTGGGTGGAAGTGTTGAAGATGAAAACAGAGTGGATATTCTGCGATTATGATGAAGGAAGCGATAGCGTTGATTATCAGACGAAGGCTCATCGTTCACAGGCATCTCGAACGGTAGTTCACCATCCTTGCGCGTATATACCAGATGGTCTTCAACTGGCCGAAACTCATTATCCCCACCCTCCTGTTCTCGAACTAGACCATCAACCGTATTATTTTCACTGAGAGGATCATCTCTACCCTGATGTTCTCGAACTGCATCTGAATCTGTAATGTGTGATACTGCTATACCTTTCGCCTCCTCTATATCATCATCATCATCATCTGCTATCGATGCTCGTTCAGAATCGTCGAAATGATGAAGTAAGACGGTTCGTGTTCGAAGACGTTTCGCGGCTGCATCTAAAGAATGCCAGTCAGCAAGAAGCGGTTGTAAAGCGTTGAGTTTTGATCGTGACAACAAATTTGGCAGTATATAACTGACATCAGCCATTTGATTTGCATTCAACCAATCGAATAATTTTACTGGATCTGAAATGTAAATATGAACGGAACAATAAGCTTACCATTGTTATTCTCAGAATTATCAGTAGATGATATTGATTGATGAGCAACATGTTGAGATAATATCGATAATGAATGATGCTGAAGTGTTGCATCAGAATGAGTGGAACGATGAATAGTTGTGGGAACAGATTCTTCAAGGGCATTCGAATAGTGTTCATGCATGAAGTTATTGGGTACAGACTCATGCAAACCAATGCCATGCAACACCACTGCATCTGCTGATGTGCTGCTCACTGTTGACGTGCTTATTGCATGTTGTGATGATTCGTGAGAGGATAACGTCTTCTCACTCTCATCCTCATCATCAGCAGCAGTTGAACGCACACTACACGGTGCATTCGCACATAGTTTCTTGCCGAAAGGTTTCCGCATCTTCAGTGCATATTTCCTGTAGTTGTCGCAACTATCCTCACTAACCGCTCCCCAATCAATCCCTTCTTTGCGATGCTCTCCACTCAGAAACCATAAACAAATGCATTTCTCGGGTACTTTTGTCGATGGATATTCGTCCATTAGAAAATAATCGCAAAAGTCTAAATCAACATTTCACATCAATATAACAACATGCAATTAAGGACACAAACAAAAATCACATCATTGATCCGTAACTCAACCAATCAAGCGATAAAAAACGAACACCATGCAACATAAAAACAATCAACCTTACGATAATAAGTTAATCATGCAAAAACTTTAATTCATTCCTGATGATCAAATAAAATTCACAGCCAAATAATCTAATGAATGCTCGCTAACCGATAATTTCGAGTGTAAAGTTTCTAAAAATTGAGCCAGCTTGATTCCAGACTTTACACGTCCATGAACCCTAAATGGATGATATTTTAAAAACAATACATATATACACTCAAAACATTCTATCATTTCCTTCCTTTTACAAGAATAAACTGTACAGTAATATATAACTTTATGGCTGTTAGCTAAGTGAACGCTTTGGTGTTATATGAAGTACATGATTGGTTCAAGAAACTGGTAACAATTCGGTCCAATTATGAGGTTATTCGTCTTAATAATGAATACCTCCATTAAGATCAAACTGATGAAATGCTCAACTACCTTCCGATCATACCAGATAAGTCATACCTGATCTCCGACCTCAACCCGTCGAATTTCCAACGAGAAATGCTTTTTATTTTCGCGAAGTCTTTCGTTTCGTGACAGCATCGTATAATTTAGAAATTCTCCATTTCTATACCAATGAATCTAGAATGCAAATTTTTAACTATTCCTTTGACCAGTCACAGTATCTGTCTATGCAATGTCATCAATATACCAAATACCAACTATTTATCATATTTATGATCGTCAAGATGAAGAGTAATTGTCAACGATTCATTGCAGAGCTTGCGCTGTGTTCTCATCACTTCGGAGCCCCAATTCGCTTCAGATCTAGACGTTTACTGCTGAATTTATCAGGCCAGAGTCTAATAACCGAAATGTGAACTGCTTATTTCTTGCTGCCAACTCATTCAATCTCTATTCAGTTTATCAACAACATGCAACTGTTTCATTTGCTCCCCCTTTCTACCACTGTTTGGTGCCTTCGATCAGACGATACGGTCTATTAATCACTTATTGCTTCCTATTATTGTTGCCTTTCTTTTGTATTACTACTATGACTAATGCTAAGTTGTAGTGATGGACACGCTACTTTGAAGTAGCGTAAAGAAATCCAAATTGGTCATATCCTAATTTGTCAGGCAGACTCGATTTCTGTGATCATTCTTCGTCAAATATCTGGAAGGCCTCGTGTAGAAAGAAGTTGAAGTTTGAAGTTTGCGCGTGAGCGTTTTCACCAGTTTTACTGATTGGTAATCCCATCCAATGTAATATATTCTTCCAGAACGTGCTCCACATGATATGGTAAACTTTTCGATTTGTGTTCACTCTAATCCACTTAAGCCATGATTTTTGTCGTTGAAGTAATACTTCACAGCAGTACAACAAACATTTTAATGAACTTTTATTTCTCAATAACTTAGAGTTGTGTTGAGAAATGTGATGAAACTTGTGCGATAAAAAGGCTTCTGAGAGTTCAGCGACTAAACCGCTTTCGTTTGAGCAGTTAAGAGTGATTATACAGACAAGCTGGAAGTCTCGTCCCTGGACCTCTAAAATGTCTGTGGTTCAACTTATTGTTGGTTTTCTTGAAAACTGCCTTCGTTGTACTAGTTCTCTGCTGACGAGATATAGAGAATCAGAGAGAAGGAGGTGTTTATTGAGACAGACAATGAGCTGAAACCTTAAACTTCCGTTTCTGTTGGTTAATCACGCGAGGCGACCAGGAAGTTTACAAATTATGCAAGATGAAATCCTCAGAGGGACCGAGAAACGTTTTTGGCATCAAAAAATTGGAAAATCCTCTTAAAAAGTTCCTTTTTGGGTGCACTCAAATGAATATTCATTTATACACATGATTTATTATGGTGCCAAATATGTGTGTATGCAATGAACATATATATATATATATATATATATATATATATATATATATATATATATATATATATATATATATATATATATATATATATATATATATATATATATATATATATATATATATATATCCCGTTAATCAACTAAACTGTTTTTCTCAACATTTCTTATAGTATCATAACACACGTGTGCGCATCATCCATCACTTTTCATAAACTTCCTTTTTTTTCGCTAAACCTAAGCCATATGAACAAGTGAAACATAAATTCTCCGCACCATTCATTCAATTGCAACAATCGCTCGATAACTACCGTACCAACTTGCAATTGTTAATATAACTATATAAGAAATAACTATATAAGAACTAATAATTTTGTGTCCACTTATATCAACTATACGATAATAATAATAATAATAAAATGAACATGTTCATTCATATTATTTGCAATATTGTTATTATCACTACCAATTATAACAGAGAATTAAATGAGTGAATGGATAATAACGAACCTTTGGAGCAGGCCTTGCAAGCGCGGTACATTTGAAAGTAGCCTTATCATTTAAAAACACTTCATGAACAACCCGTTGATTTTGTTTGAAACGTGGAGGACCATCTGGAATTTGTCTTTTTTTCAATGAAAGCCATTTGGAGAGTGTGGAGGGAAGTAAGGGTTATAAAAGGGGCATTTGTTGTTTTTTTGATTCGATCGAATGGGAAGAGAGATAATGATAAAATAAAACTCTTATGATTTTCTCGCAGCATCGTGTGAAGAACAAAAATTTATTATTGCTTTCTTATTGATTATACAGCAGACATTCTTCACACTTCTATTATTTCACTGATACAAAGTGAGTATAATGTTGATAATAAATTTAGATAATAATATCATTATTATTCTTATTATTAACAATAGCAATAATAGTGTTATTATTACAGTTATTGTTACTGTTGTTTTATTATTATTATTGTTATTATTATTGTTATTATTATTATTATTATTATTATTACTATTATTATTACTATTATTATTACTATTATTACTATTATTATTACTATTATTACTATTATTATTATTGTTATTATTATTGTTATTATTATTATTGTTATTATTGATATTATTATTATTACTATTATTATTACTATTATTATTACTATTATTATTATTATTATTATTATTATCATTTATTATTATTATTGTTATTATTATTATTATTATTATTACTACTATTATTATTGTTATTGTTATTGCTATTATTATCAATATTATTATTGCAAGGATTATCAATATTTTGATGCTGACGAGATTGATAATACCGAAAATTCAAATGATGGTTTTTTAAATGAACGTGAGTGCGTAGCGAAACGATTTGATGATATTCATTCAATCAATTCATATGTACAGTGAATCGGCAAAATCTTTGAAGTGCTACATCTTTACGCAGAACTTTGCAATAAACAATTCATTTGGATATAGTCAATATTTATTATTACTGCTACTATCATTATGTTCAGTACTATTATTATTATTACTATTATTATTATTACTGTATTATTATTACTGTATTATTATTGTTATTATTATTGTTATTATTATTATTATTATTATTATCATTATTATTGTTATTATTATTACTGTTATCATTATTATTATTATTATTATTATTATTATTTTCATATACGAAAATTCATCTGAATATTACTTATAACAGGATACTTTTATTCGCTCTGTATGTAGAAATTTCATGAGATGAGAGCTATATGTTATCCCTATGATATTAGGAAATATTATAGCAATGAATTATTAACAATAAGAAAGGAAATGAACATAAAAAGGAATCGAACTTTGTAACCATGGTCGTAAGGACTTGGTACTGAGAGCATATGTTTGTTGTGCTTGGTACGATGATAGAATAGCAACAAGAATAATTACTGCAGAATGGTGTAAGCGTGAACGCAGTGAATAACTGAAGAGCATTTGGTCGGTGAACAGTTATTTAATTAATTTAAATAAGTAAGAATTAACTGAAGTTATTGGTGGAACAGTGAATAATTGTTGTTACTGCTGTTGATTTCGATGATAAAATAATCAATTCATTTATGTCTGCAAATATCATAAATTATACAATACATATATGTTTACTTGGCATTGCGCAACAACAAATAGTTTTTACGTCACGCATTCAGACCCGATAGATACTTGATGAGACAGACAGCTTTGCAGTCAGCCAGAACACCGGATCAGCCAACTGACTGGGTAGTATTGCAAATGACTGTCTGCGGTTTGCTTTCCTATGAATCCGGATTTGTTTCACCTATGAACACCGAAGACGACTCGGTTTCTTTTCCTTCGTAGGAGGAGAGGGTGATAGAGAAAATCTCACCCTTCTACTTGTTCATGAAGCATGCGAGGGTGCGGAGGACCCGTATAAAAAAACCGGAGTCAACCGAACGGACTGCCTAATAACTCGGCCGAGCAATCCGACCACCCATTTAGACATTCCTATGGGGAGGCTTGACGAGGAAATCGCTTGCTGTTAACGGGTGTGTGCGAGCGATGAGCTGTTAGAAGATAAACAGCACAAATATGGTATGGTCAATAAAGAACCGAAGGCGTTTGTGCGAAGTGGGTTGGTTGATTATCTTGGATTGAGGCGAACTTTTGATGAATAGTAAACTGAAAATTGAATTGTCGTCGTGGTTTGTGAAGGAGGAATGTTCAAGGAGGGATGACATGACACGATTGCTAATAAATATAGTGCAACTTCTTTCTGAAAAGTTATTGGGAAAACGAAGAGGAGAGTACGATGAAAGCAAATAATCGTTGCATGCTAAAGCAGAAAGTGGTAATAATAAGAAGTAATAATGAAAGATACTGTAAAATCAATGAAATTTTGTTTCTTCGTCGTCAGTAATAGCAAGAATGATGATAATAATTTAACGATGTCTGCGATAACTCGAAAAAATCTTGTCTGTTTGCTGAAGAGTAACGTCTTCTCGTCGTGAACATATACAACTAAAAATTAATTCGTCTGTTCATGTTTACAACTAAACACCATCCTCTTTCATTATTGATACCGCATCTTGATTGTTACTTAATCGTCTTTTTAATATCATTTCATTATGACGGTCCACTTTTTGAAACATTCGCTTCGAAAAGAATAAAGATAATTGATTCGTTCACGTAACCATAACTAGTGATGTCTCTATACCACCTTTTTGAAAACTGTTCTATTCTGTTCTATTCCGCTCCAAAATGACTATTCTATCCTGTGCACTTTTTTTGAGAACTCTTCTATTCTATTCTATTCTACCTGCTTGAACTGTGCTATACTGTTCTAAACTGTTCTGTTCTGTTCCCTCAGTCAGAAAAATGACACGGTAAAACTTGTAGTAATTAGGGTTGGAAACATGTTTTTTGGCGTTATTAGTGCAAAATGGAGATTATTTCGGGTGGGAGAAGACTGTTCACGCAGGCATTTAACAACTACTGGCTGTGATGATTGGAGGGAAACGAAGGGTTTCGGGCTCTCGTAACCAGCGTCATTAAGGAACACAGGATTCCCGTCTCGTCCGAACGGTTCGGTCAGAAACTGACGCACGGTTTCTCGTGCTAATGAGTTCGGAATGAAGTGATTTGTTCAATCGGACTCAAATCCTCCAAGCATAAACTTTTATTGGAGGCGTAAAATGTGAACAATTTCTGTGATGAATTGCTTCTAGAGTTTAGAGTACGACCAACATTTGAAAGTAAGGTGTTCATTGGAAACACAGTTGAAACTTCAGTTATTTCTTGAGGGAATTCCTCACAAACAGTCTTTGGCAGTTTTGAGAATTAATTGCGATAACTTGCCCTCGATGAGCTGTTAAATAATAATACTTAAAATAGTATTAACGAATGATAATAATTAAAATAACATTATTTAATAATAATAATAGTAATAATAATAATAACGATAATAATAAATAATAACAGCAATAATACAACAATGATAATTTATCTCACTGCAGTCTTCACAAAGAACAGTTTAAGGAACGGCCAAAATCTGTTGAAAACTGTCCTATTTTATTCTTTTGGACTCAAAAACAGCTCTATTCTGTTCTGTTCTATTCTATTCTATTCTATTCTTTGCGTTCCTCGTTTGGGAACTGCTCTATTCTGTTCCTTAGAATAGAACAGGTATAGAACAATTTAACTGCAATAGAGACATCACTAACCATAAAATAAGCTATTCTCTACTGAAATACTACTGTATTTGTGAGTCGATTTTTGTAGTTGAAGTGAGGTGGAGTTGAGTAAAGTGTGGAAGATATTAACTGAGGTGTACGATCGTCAACCTGAAGTGTATGAGGATCATGATTACAGCACAGCATGAACACCATCCCATAACGCGAAACGAAACTCATAAAAGACGAATGAATGGATGAAATCGACTAGCACACATAAAAATGAATTGCTCTTGTGCCGTGAACAAGCGAAGCATTCGAATCGAATAAGCTGCCTATAACTCCTTATTGCACTTCTTCACCATTTCATATCTTCCTTGTATAATACCAGTATCAATAAGGCTCATTGCTCTTCTATCTTGCTAACAACCAATATACTAATTTAAATCCCATCACTAGTACTAGAAATAGTCATCAATTGCTCGATGAGTAAGTTCATCATTATTGAGTTATAATAATACCAGCAGGTATTTCGTGAGTTTTGAGGGGAAGATTTTGAACAATATAAGTAAATAAGAATGCAAATACGAAGACAGAAGACAGGGAGCGACTTGAATGGGTTGGTTCATTGATAGAATTTATTGATGAATTAATTGAATTCATTTGGTGATTTATTCATTGAAGGAAATGAGTGATTTGTTGCGAGGGAGAGAATGATGGAAAGAGTTTGAAAATATAATCCAATGAAATGACGATGTAAGATAATTGAAATAGTGTTGAGTGTTGATTTTGGTGAAATGGATGTGGAATGTGAATGACTGGAATGTAACGAGATTGTGTCGTTGTAGAAGGACATGGCGTGGAATGATTTAAATGAATCCTAAGGAATGTAACATCGTTCGTTTCGCTGATTTTTTATTCATTGATAGACACACAGCTATGAAGTATGTGTTATATCAAAGATGAGTTTAAAAAAGGATGATGGTAGAAGAAGAATCATTCCATGATGGCTGGTAGAAAGTAGAAGAAGAGGGAGTTGTTTGTGGTTACTTCAACTCATTAGTTAGTCAAATGATAAAATGAAATGATGCATTTAGTATTAGTAGTGTTAGGATCACAATGAAATAAGTGTTCTTAAACGAATTAGTAATTCATTATCGACGTGATTTCTTGATCGATTTTGATCATTTCATTGATTCGTTGAATGAATGGATGATTGAATGAAGAAACGATGACAACTTAAAGAAACGGAAAGATGAACGATTAAGAAAAGGACGAGAATACGACTAAGGAATTGTGAGATAATGTCGTTGAATCGTTGTTATAGATAAAAAGGTGGATGGGTGGTGGGTGGGTTGGTAGGTGGGTAATGAGGTGGACAGATGGGTAATGATACAACGAGACAATTCAAGACTGCGAGGAGGAGGGGTTGATAATGGCGATACCTGATAGTGATAATGACTTGAAGAAGTATTGTTGCGTGAATTAATGATCAATTGAACTGATGCTCAGTGTGAATTGGAATGAATTAAAAATACATATTAATAAGGTGCTGCTTCATCATTCAATCGTTTAGTGATTTTACTGAACGTGTGGTCACGATGAATTGTCTATTTTCGCCATCTCCTTAATTAATTCTGTAGAGTTTTGCCGACAAACTACTGACTGCAACGATGACAACAGCAAGAGTAACAGCAGTCTTATTTTTAGTGCAAATATTTGTGACTGCAAAAATGTATTGAGAATATTCTGATATAATCTAGAAAATGATGATAGCGACTGATTAAGTTATTCGAAGAAATAACCTAATGGAATTATTGCGTATGATCATCGCAGTTAAATGAAAATGAAGATTGGGAATGATCACTTTATTAATCAGCGATTGTAAAGATGGTGATCATGCAGTAATAGTTTTAATAGCGATGATAATTCGTAAGAGAAGAATGTTGTAGAATGAAGAATTGTTGAAGATGACGATAATATTATAATAGCAACCGGTTGGTTAGTTTCTTGGTTGGTTAGTGTTTTGTTGATTTGTTATTGTTCATGATGTGATGATGATGTGATGTAAACTGGTGTACATTGAGTTTACGGTTATCGATGACGGCAATTTTTGTCATGGGATAAAACCAGAGAGGAGACCGGTCCTGAAAGACCATGTTTATATCAGTATCAACAAGGATCAAACATCGTGTCATGCACCAACTGAACTGAAGTACCACTATCCACAAACATGAGTTAGAAAGAAAACACTTCGAATGAATAAAAATTAATGAACGAATGAGCTGAGGTATGATCTGATGGAGGGATGACAAGAAAGAATTATTATCATTAGTATCAGTATTATTGTTAGTATTATGTGATGAGAGAGGAACCAATGTGATTGATTTAATAAACATTCAATGCTGTTGATGAAGGCGATTAGTGGTAGAGGACAATACGAATATGAGTAGCATGAACTCGTTTTATTACACCCAGAAGTCGAGAGTTATACCTAAAAGTGATATTATTGAAGTGATTTTTTAATTTACAATTATTATGTGTTGATGAATTAATGAATTATTAGAACAATGAAATGATATTATTTATTTGCTTGATTGCAAGCAATTTCAGTTGTTGCAGCAGCAGAAGAAGAAGAAGGAAAAACGAGGATACAGAGGTCTTGTAAGAGTAAGGTTAGCGCACGAATAAGGCT
Source organism: Anisakis pegreffii (assembly GCA_035041965.1). Classification (NCBI taxonomy): domain Eukaryota; kingdom Metazoa; phylum Nematoda; class Chromadorea; order Rhabditida; family Anisakidae; genus Anisakis; species Anisakis pegreffii. The sequence continues at coordinate 39,341 of JAPYMA010001473.1, read as the reverse complement.
GCACCAGAACCGACCGATCGGATGGAACGAAGAGGATGATTAAAAGGAGATTATCCAGTGCATAAGTCTAAAATGGTATAATATTTCAATGAAGCTGATGCATCGTTCTTAGGTTATTTGTTGATGTGTGATATACGTATCTGCTTCCGACGATGCTTTACAATTAAGAGAGATTTATTGATCAGTAAATTGATTCTGTACTTCAATCACTCTCTATAAAACTAACATCGAAATCATATTCATTAGTGATTCACTCATTGATTGCTCCTTTATAAAACAGGTGAGACTCTCGATTGACATTATTGAGCTGCAATGCGGATTAATATTAATGATCTAATCTCAGCCATATTTGGTATAATTTCTCAGTAAGTGCCACACAAGCTTTACACTTCCATCGATACTGGTATGAAATAATTTTATAGGATGTTTGGTTTTTTCATAGATTCCATAATGTATTTGTACGAATAAGCGTTCGTTCCTCAATGATTTATCATTCATTGAGCCATCAATGAATTTAAGATGATCATCATTCGAAGAAGAAGAAGGATGGAGAATATACGAAATGTGCATAAAGCTGATGTTATTGAGATTGCATTTATTCATTGATTGTTGCTACATTGGAGCGTTATTTCTTTGTGTCATTATAATATCAACAAACAAATAACCCTTTATTTTTCATCATTCATTGTTCACATGTGTGAAATAGAATTACTTTACTCGGTTATTCGACGTAGTTGCTGCGGAACATCGATCTCATTTTAACAATCTGTTGATTTCATTTCTATTCGATTTCATTTATTACAACTCATCGACGTACATCTTATTATATATTCTCTTTTCAGATTTTTGAAATCCCATTTCATTTCAGTCAATAACTGGATAGATATGGATGACAGAAACAAACCAACGGAAATTGGCAAAGCTGATTGACTGTAACGATACGAAGATGTTATAAACATAAACAATATTTATGCATTAATTCATTTCGTTGTTTGCTCATTTGTTATTACTTTATTCATAATTGTGTGTTTATTAACATATATATTACAAGCAGAAAATAAACAAATCAAATAAATATGGTGATGAGCAACAGATGAGATCATAACGATCGTATCAGTTTGGGATTTGATTGGTTGTGATATTAGAGCAAGATGATGATAGTAATGAAGGATGAGAGAGACGTGAAGATGAATGATGAATGAGAACAATTATTAACGAAGATGCAATCAGAGATCTCGACGAAAGCGAAGGATATCGAATGATCATCCCGGAAATGTGCCTGCTGATAGACCGAGCAACTGGTGGGCCAGATGTAGTAGTATACGATGATAAGATGAAAATACCGTAGGCCGTAATGATGTAGCGCTCAGTACGGTTGAATTGGTTCACTCAATAATCACATAGTTCACGTTAAAACAAACAACCCACTTTCCACTGTTCATCGACAAATTCGTGAAATGTCTTCGTTGGTACACTGAGAAGTGAAGTTGCTCACAAGTGTTCAATCACATGATCAAGTGAACTTATTTGTGGTATAATGCACACACTTACAATTAGAAACCATTCAGAAGACGAATGTGTTAATAAATAATTGCAGACAAACTGATATATAAGTGAAAATAATAATTACTATTATTTATTATTATTTTTGGGATTCTTCAGGTGCTTATTGTTCTTTCGTACTGTTGATATTTATTGTAATTCTGTTCGTCATCTCATCATAATAATTATTTTTCGTAGCGTGTCAATTTATGTGTACATTTATTTAATTATCAACTTATTCGTCTCCTGAATTCATTCCTAATTAAATTGAAAGAACATTGAACTCGAAAACTATTTTCATTACCTATGAAAGAATGCGCTGATAGAGTATCATAATAGAAAAATGACTGAATAAAACACCTGAAGAAAGCAATCAATGTGAAGCAATAAGTAAAAAGACGATGTTTTTAAAAATATATATATATATCGATAACATCTCCGGGTAACGACAACAGTTACACTGCACTATAATGGTTCCGGTTGAGCTGCTTGAAGACAAGAAATTAAGTAGCATGATTAGTGGAGTGATCGATGTGCTTTGAAAGTGCATCTAATTAATCGAGTGCTTATTAATCCACACACTGTTCAGTGAAGTTCCCTTTTCACAACTTTTGGCTTTCTGTTAATTACCGAAGCTTAGAAATGGCAAGATAAATTCGGACCGAAAAATTCGCATACTGGAGGAATGGATCCCATCAGATCTCGACCGAACCAATTTTTCATTCAGTTCTGCGCTCTGACGTCAAGTGAACTGTAGGCGGAGCAACATCATCTGCATTTTCGGTAGGGATAGAGGAGGTTGTGGCGAAACGTTCGAAACGCATTCATCAACCGAATGACATTCCCTTCTATCGCGCAATGTGTGTTATCAACGATCGTTTTTTTGTGATGTTTTGTTTACTTCAGTTTTTTTGGCGTTCACATATGTTGTGAACGGACATTTCATACTCCTCGTAGTTGCTTTTCATCAGTAACTGATCGTGACCAATCTAATAAATACGCATGATTTGATCGTTTCAATTCGTTTTTTAACCTACCTTGCTTGGCATGCAAATAAGCCCTTTGAACTACACAAATTATATGGTAAAGTTTGACATTTTGATGAATCGCAAAATGTTGCAGATGCTGTGATTGGTAATTGCACAACTATACTTGAAACGCTCTTAAAATACCAGTTATTATCGCTATTCCATAGCCATCATTTTGAATGAACAACATGCTTTTGTGTTCACTCCACTGATGATTCACGCCGCTATGCTGGTGCTGATTATTTCAGTTCATTGCCTGTTATCATCATTGCGATCCATTATGAATGAGATCAATCCACAGCCAATTTCTTAGTGTGTCTCCGCTGATTACTCAATTAATTTCAACTACTGAAACAGCCAGTAAACGTAATTCCATTTCTGTTACTGACATGTCTCTCGAAAAAGATATTTATACGAAACAGCAATGGATTGCCCCTTTTTTCAGTTTATTCCACATCATATTTATATGAGTGCAGTAAGATTGCGCACTCCGCATTCGTTCCCACCAACTTTAAATGATATGTAGAATGAATATTTAGCTCATGCATACCCTCATATCATATAGAATGAATTTTGTTAGGTGCATGTTGAGTCATGCTGCTAGCTTGATATGACGTGCTCGAATCTCAGAAACAGAAACTGATTGAAAAGGAACAAAGTGTTCGAGAGCGAAAGAAACCCGATAGCAAGTAAATAGCGTGCAACATCAAAAAATACCGTCTAAAAATGTTATAAATGTGTATGGTTTAAAGCAGTGGAATGCAAGCATGCCAAACGTTATAAAACTCAAACATACTGAAATGTACACCGACACACTCATATTCATATATGAACAAATATTTTTAAATTGATATTCATCAATCTATAGAACTATTTGGATGTGGCACGACCGCAACTTGTGATTCATAGCTATTGAAACGAGCATGTTGAAAGACGAATGAACGAATGATCTCATCTCTTTTAGAAAATTTATATCACAAATATTATATTCGCTGCTCTATTCAATGTAATAAACAGCTGGTGTCTTCCTCATTGGAATCAGTCAGATTATCGAAGTTGTGATTATGTATTCGCTTACTTCTTCATTTCATTCCGTAAACATCTTCCATCGCCTTACTACCAGCGACATTGCGCACTAATTATCTAATAGCGTTCTGGTTTCCATTTAAATGGACAATTCAGAAGTACATACTTTAAGAGTTAACTCGATTTAAAATGATTAGAACGACAATAGTAATGATAGTGTCATAAGGAAATCGGAAGCGAACAGGTTATCACTGAAGTGGTTGCTGGTTCTCACGAAAAGTACCTTCCCATAAGAAAATAAGATTGATGAGAATCGGATGAGTACCTAAGCTCTTATAGCACGTATAGTTACCCAAGTTCGAGAGCAACTACAACAGTTAACAATACCAATCAAATTCCATCGCACCATCAAGCGCAGAGATAACCGATTAAAATTGTCTTTGACGAGGTGATGTTATATAGAAATGGTCTACGTTTAATCTTGATCGAAATTTTGTTTTGTGCGCATGATAGAATGTATTGTTGGAATATGTCACGTGTTCATTGCAATGTATAATTAATTAGGAGGAGTGTGAACGCACGATCGTTTATGAATGAATGATAAAGAACGAAACAAAACAAATAACAACTTGCTTCATCAACTCATCACTAATAATCAACTAAACCCTCATCAAAATAGCAGTTGGAAAGAGCAAAAGTAGAGCCATTAGAAATGCCGATTGTCGGTCTTCTGAAGAAATTTATCCGGGGTGAAGAAAAGAAATCGATGGTGAAGAATGTCCCATCGATAGTCAGATTGGAGACGGACGTGGGTGAATATTGGACATTGAAAGAAGTGATCGGGGATGGCGCATTCGGTAATGTTTATAAGGCTGTCAGTAAAACCGATCCTACGCGAGTTGCTGCAGCAAAGGTTATCGTTTATCTAAGTATCGAGTGATCATTCAATTACTAATAATGGTTTGTAACCACCATTGATTACTGCAACGTACTAATGGTTTATTCCCGCAATGAACGAGTTTTTGATGCTGGCGATTAGCACTCGATGATAGTGAGCAATGATAATAACAGTCTTATTCTTGGATCAGTTATATATACAATAGATGAACACTGGAATTGCTTAAAACTGTAGTGAAAAGAAGTGAAGTATGAGCGAGTTAGTGAATTCTTGAATGAATTTTAAAAAAACAAGGAAACGATGACAGATAACTGGATTGAATGAACGGAAATGAGGATGATGATAATGTAAATGCGCATATGAGTTAGCGAAATAAAGACACAAACATTGAAATTAAATTGAATTAGTGAAGTGGTAGAAATTAGCAGGCATTTCAATTGTAAGCACAGGTATATTTCATTATGTAGAGATGAGAAGTGTTAATTTGAAAGCAATGAAGGTTGATAAAGATGTGTAAATGTTGAAGGCGATGGAATTAGATGATGATGAAGGTGCAGCAGTGATGGTCGAAGTGGAGATTCTAGTGAATTGTGTTCATCCGAATATTGTGCAGTTGTACGATGCGTTCATAATGGGCAATCGAATCACTGTAAATTGGTTCATTGAAGAATTGATTTGTTTGATGTTATCAGTCGTTTAATTAAAGGTAATTCTTGTTGAGGTCGATTGGAAGCATTCAGCATTGTTCACTTTGCAGTTACTGTTAGAGTTCTGTGGTGGTGGTGCGATCGATAGCATAATGGTGGAATTATCTCGGGGTTTAAGCGAGCCACAAATACATTGTGTGATGAAGGAAGTTCTGAAGGCGTTGCAGTTCTTGCATCAGAAGAATGTGATTCATCGCGATTTGAAAGCTGGAAATGTTTTGCTGACGAATGATGCGAAAGTGAAATTAGGTTGGAATTTGCTCGGTTTTGTTTGTGTTAGGCGGTCGTTTAGACGCTTTTATAAAACTGTGATATGTTGTGTGTGAGTGTTATTGCTGATCGTGATTATAGCTGATTTCGGTGTATCAGCGTTTTGTAAGGATGCACGTGAAGAACGATCAACATTCATTGGAACTCCATATTGGTTAGTTAAACTTACACTTAAGCTGACTGTATTTGGTAATGCGATGATTATCGATAAGAAGGGGGTTATAAGATTATCGCATATGCTGTTCATGTGAGGTTTGATAGTGGTGTTGATAACGGTGATGCAGCTGATGAGAAGCATTAAAGAAATCAAATGAAATCATCTCAAAACACATATCGAATTAGAATCGACTCGAATCTCCTCGTTAAAACTGCAACGAAGCACAAGAATGTGCAGTCAGTGTAGTTTTTTGAAAAGATGAAAGTTTTTATGATTATTTGGTAGGATGGCACCTGAAGTGATGCTTTGTGAGACGTTTCCCGAGAAGAAATATAACAAACTAGCGGATATTTGGAGTTTCGGTATAACTCTAATTGAGATGGCTGAAGAAAGACCGCCATATTCAGAAATGAATCCTGCCAAAGTGGTTTTCAAGGTACGTGTATATTCAACTTGCATGACCAGTTCTATGCCCGCCTTCCTTCAGGCATTATTATAATATAGATATTGCTCTAATAAGCAGTGATTACTAGGTAATAAAAGCTGATCCACCCTCTCTACAACGACCTAACCAGTGGTCATCATCGTTTCGAGATATCGTCTCGCGGTGTCTTGTTAAAGATCCACAGAATCGACCAACTGCATCTGACCTTATTGCTGTATGTTTGCTTATCACAACCTTTCATTGCTATCCTCCTTGGTTGTTTCGATGAGAAGCAATATTCGAATACGAATAAGATGTTGAAATTCTTATTAATTTAGCATTCGTTTTTCGCGAAAGAAAGTGATTTTGGTTGTGTGAAAAGATTGATCTGTGAGATGAATGCCGAGCAAGTGACAACCGAAGTGATGCAGTCGGATATCGATGACGATGATGATACTTCGTCATCGATTGACATCAGATTCCAGAGTACTGACATTATGGAGGTTCACATTTTGATTCATTGCTCACTTGCAATTTAAGTCAACCAATCAACCACTGATTATCGTCCCTACTGATTCAGTTGTTGAATGGCACCGAAAAAACAACAACCGACGATTTGATGCTAGAGTGTGGAGTGACGAGAAAAAATGATGCATTCGAAAATGGGAATGATATAGAAGCGGATTTGGATCGAACTCCTCGTGCTGTGGCGCCGTCTCAAGAAAAAGTTCGACCTACGGAAACACGAAAGCGAAGCAATGAACAAGAGACGGATATGACCAGTAACGTTGCGCGTGCGCAATCACCAACCGAGCAAATAAGGAGCAAGAAAGCTTTATTGTCGCTGTCGTCACTATCAAAAGTGGCGAACGATTCACAGCAGTTCACTGAATGTACACCACAGAAACAGAAACATTCTGCGGTTAGTCTTATCGTTCTTATGAACTTTGCAATCGGATGATTTGTTATCGCTTTAAGGATGAACATGAAAAAATGTCACCAACACCGGCACCTCGCGCTAGGTCGACACCAGACTCAGCGTTGATGCGTGCGTTGACGGATTTAGATGATGCGCTTGAAGTTGAAGATCCGACAGGTTGGTTTATTGTTTGTTTATACTGGAAGTCATCGTTTTAGACGAGTTTGTTTCAATCATTATTCGAAATTCAGAATTGTACGATGATGTTGATGATGATGAAAAGATATTGTCGGGAGCCAGATCACCGACTTCACAGAGACCATCTAATAACTCACATTCGTTAATAATCGTTCATGATGATGAAGGTTTATTAGCAGCAAAAAGACAACAAGCACGAGCAAGTGTTGGTGTTGAGGCTAAGGAAACAAGCCCAGAAAGACCGCCGCCCTCACATCACATCAAAGACATCCTCACTGGAACAGCAACTGATGACGATCGTATTAAATCCGAACAAAAGGATAAGTCACTTAGTGATCCTCCTCGTCAGCAACAACAACAACAGCAGAAGGAACAGTCACACAAATCGACACAACACATACGTGAAATTCTACATGAAGTGCATTTGTTGGAGTCAATTAAGGCCCAGAAAACAGCCAATGAACATATCACACACACGTTCAATGAAATTCTCAAACACCAAGCCACAACAAATATACCGTCAAATGGTAAAATAACACTCGCAGTTGGTGATACGGTATGTTTAGATTTGATTTGTTCATTTGTTTGTTGACCACTCGAGGTATTTTTATTCGGAGTGAGTACTGTAAGTGATGTTCAGACTGATGAAAAAAGAAGACCAGCTTTAAATGACAACCAACGAGTGCGTATGAACGACAGTCAACAACGACAACGGCGACAATCTTTTGATGTAATTTGATTTACCTCTATCATTGAACATTTTTATTCACTCAGTTTATCCGTCTGTCTGCGTTTACCAGACCATCAAACGTTTTTAAAGTTGTTCCTCACAGTTTGTTTCTGTGCGACCCTCAACCTCATTTTTCTTCGTTACATTATTACTGATTCTTTTCTTAATTATTTAATCCTTCCATCTTCTTGTAGGTTCCGTCATTTCCGTTCTTTGGAGTGTAACCCAAAAGTTGCTCGAATCTATCATTTAATATCCATAAACATTGGAAAAGAAAGTGTAAAATCTGGAGAAATGAATTCAGTTCGAAAATTTTATTTGATCAGAAAATAATGATTCAGATTACGAGATCACCAACTGCACCGTCGATTCTGGAGAATGGTGGAACGGGACGACGATCTGCGGACACACGAAAAGATTTTCGAGGAGTGAGTTTCTTCTTTCATGATTTATTTGTTTTGGACGATTTGAGGATGATGACGCATATGGTCATTCAAGCATCCTACAATAATATCACGTTGGCATGAAAGTATTCGTCCTTAAAGCCGAAGCTTACACAGGACGTGATAACGGTATCGTTGTAAGAGTACAGATTAATTTATTAATCCGTTGTGCTTCGTTATCATCTCACCATGCTGTTTTGCGTTCGGATAATTTAGAGCATTCCAAGCTTTTGAGCGTTTAGCGTTTAGTAAAATTGTTACGTTTCAGTACGGTCGTTTGTTCGCAGTTGCAACGATTTCTATTCCCCGATTAGTTCATGAATTCAGTACTAAATTTTTGAACTTAATCTGCGTTCCCATTTATCTTTTTCAAGATATTTTCATAGAGGCGAACGAACGGTCAAAGACGAAAGTAATGAATTTTACAAGTTGTTTGCATCTAGGTATAATTTATGCGCTGCCGATGCGTTACGCCGTTTATTTTTGGTTTGTTCTCAGGGCGCATAAACGCTAAATTAAACCTGCATTCCATATTCCAAACACAAATCAGCTTGTAATTGCTTTCTCTCAATTGTTGTTCTGTTGAATTTTGCTTTGAAAATTGCTATAATTGGTACTCAGTTTCATTATTGTTATTGTTATTTTTGTGCATAGTGTTACTATTTTCATTGTTATTCATAATTATTACCAATGAACAAGAATGGGCTTGAAAGTTATAGCAAGATGAAGAAATAGCAAAATTAAGCGTGCATAAACATCGTTCATCCTCTCAACCAGCCAGTTCTTCAACAAAGCGAATTCTGAAACATCGCAAAGAGGTGAGTAATAGTTATGAGGTTTGTTAATGATAGCAACAAAAGCAGTTATTTTGATTGTAATAAAAAAAGCGTGTTGTCGTCCCTTCTTTGCTCGTTCTTCTTGTGCTCACTCCCCGCCTTGTCTTCATCAATGGACCCCGTCGTCTCTCGTTCTCATTATGTGCCTCCTGTGTCGTCTTCTTTTATGCACCGACCCAAAATTACATTTCAGTGCTCATCTAAAGAGCAATTCTTCTCATTCAACGGTTCAGAAGATTCTTCATTCGAAACTAAACAAACAACAACTCGATCGTTTTCGATAGCGTCGTTCAATGATAATGATAATAGCATTACCCAAACGAATGCTGCTGATGATATCAGCACTGATAATGAAGATGATGATGATAAGGGTGATCGTTCATCGTCATTTCATGCTGATACTGATTCGATCAGTAAACGGTCACCTTCATCATCGCTATGTTCATCTCATCTCAAGGTATGCAATTTTACTGATTCAACATATACGCTTCATCATCAACTTTTTGCGTTTTTTGCTTATACAAACATTATTTGTGGCTGGTTTTCCTTATGTTTGTATGTTGTTTTTTTTTTCAAATTATCATTTGCGCGGCGCACAACAAGGAAAATAACAACATTGTGGTATATGTTCAGTGGTCATTATAACGAGATTTTGTTCGATTATTAATTGCATCTTTATCTGTGGATTAATAAAGTGCTGATGCGGATGCTAGCTTTACTGCTTTTAGCGCATATTACTGCTGTTGGGTTGTCTGGTTGGATTAGATTGAGATTGTTGAATGAATGTTTGAAATGAATTCAAATCGAAATGAATTTTCAAAGGATGATGTGAGCAGACTGATGAATGAAGAAGGAAAGAAGGTGCGCATGATGGCTGATAACATTTCTAAAACCGAGCAGAATGAAGATGATGATGTGCAAGAGGAGCACCAATCAGCGGTATTGATTTGTGTTAATTTATGGAGAGTTTGTTGCTATGTGCTACAACAAATTGGATTTTTTGAAAGCCTTCCATAAAGGGATATATTTTAGGATTTTGATTATTTCATCTTACACCTGAAATTATTTATTGCATCATTGTTCATTTTGACTGCAATCACCGAGTTATTAGCACGATGTTTTGGTTCGAATTCAGAACTATATGAATTCATTTCGTTTTTAGTACGAGAATCTTGGTTCAATAATTTCCTTATTGCATGTCTATTCATTTATTAATTCATTAACTAATTCATTTAATTTATTAATTCATTCTTCCTCTCTACTATATCCTTCTTTTCTCACTGAGCCAATCAGTCGTCCATTAAAAGATAATTGTGCATTTCGTACGTTACGTTCCAGGCGAACGTTCATTTCTTCATTCTTATCATCATGCACTATTCTTTGATTGAAGATCTCGCTCCCATTATCTTTTTGTTTCTTATTATTATTATTATTACTATTGCTGTTTTATGTCTCAAATTGGATATTTATATCTATTGTTATATAATGCCGCTCACTATGAGAAGCTAGTATACAAAGTTTTCGTTTATTATTGTATAATTTACCGGTCACTTTTTGTTCGCTGTCCCTGAAGACTGTCTTTTTGTATAAATGAATACGATCGTCATTGCAACTTCAAGTTGCAATGACGATCCATTGTGATTTAAATAGTGATAATAATGATAACGTTAATAATGAGAATATATTGAATGAACAAATGATGTGATATTGACATTGTTCGATTGAGTTTATGTATATGTTGTTTATGTTCAGATAGCAAATAATTCAATTCACTTCTTAATCACATTCAGTTTTCTCAACAAATGCACCTAATCTTTCATTGTTTTTGTAATGTTGCAGTTCTCTCCTTTGTGCTAAGTTGTTTTCATTTCATCGCTACCATTCACCATATCATAAGTATTGATTTAGCATAACGTTCATTTTTAGCATTTATATGTGATAATACAAACTTCATTGTTAAAATTGGTCAAGAAATATTTTAAGGAAATCAATCGACGATTGGTTAGAAATGCACCATCAGTATCAGCAACAACTGATCAACAATTACGAGTTGCTTTATCAGCACCAACAACTGAAGAAGATGGTAGTAAACAGTCCAAAACAGTAATCGAGGTTCGACGACCAACTTCATTTCCACTTTCGTTGATGCAGTTGCATTCAGAAGTTATTGATGAACGCAGTTGCGGTAATGAGAATAACAAGAATATTCGTAAGACGACAACAACTTGCTTGCCGAATGGATCATCCGGTGCAGTTGCAACTAGAAGACAGTCGCAACCACATCTACCTCACACTGTGAACATTGCAAACAAATCCATCACTGCTTCTTGTTCTTCTTTGGTAGTTGTTTGCTTTAATTCACCTTCTCTGCCTCAGTCCATCATCCCATTTCGCGCGTGCCTTTCAATTTCACCCTTTTATGTTCATTATACACTATTGTCAGTCGTTCGTTTTATTGATAAAGCAATGATCGCACACTAAGTGCAAGCATTAGACAAATTCAATTGCCCTGCTTCTTCGTTTCCTCTTTACTCGTTCATTCGTGCTACTTCTCCTCCTGAAACACTATCCAACTGGATTCAATTCCATTTTGATTAATTAACCTTCTTCTGTCTTTTTATGTTCCTTTTTTCATTTATATTTTAAATTTATCTTCGTTTTTGGTTTAACAATCAGCAATCAACTGAACGCGTTCGAAATAACTGCATTTTTAGGGGATATTTTTTTGGTATTGCCATTGATTCACATTTTTAGCAGGTCAATACGGTTCTTGTTTTGTTTATTCAGCAGCTTACGCTTGTCATATCTCTTATTGATAATACTATTAGTGATACTATCAGTATTATAATGGTAACATTATTATTACTACTACATGATTACTTACGTTGTGGCGAGTGCAAAGATTGTTAAATTGCTACTGGATGATTCAACTAACGATCGGGTCAACGGAAAAGAGATGAGATAAAATGAGATGAAGACGACTCAACTTTTTAGCCCATTTAAGCATTTTTTGTAAATGGACGTTTGCGTAAATTTAGTATGGTTATTATGAACAGTAGAAAGTACGGATGAATGGACTAAACTAAAAGTGGATAAGAGCTGAAAGCGGAGTGGAGATGATGGTTGTTACATCAAGAAGAGGACGAAAGTGTGCAGAAAATGAAATAACTGATTATGAAACAAGAAAAAAATTTAGAGCAATTCAAACGGGAAAGATTTGGGAATTTTGGAAAGCAGCTTTCATATTGACGGATTTATGTGAGTGATAGCTTACTTCTTAAGGAGTAATTTGTGACTGGAACTAGATGTGAGAAGTTAATTTTAGATGAGAATATACGAAATAGTATGAGAGATGAAAAGATGTGATGGACGATGATCCGAAAGCGTTGGTTGCGCTTGTTTGTTTGCTTCCAGAAGAATATTATTGGAGTCGTTTTATCGTAGTGGTGCTCGTCGATGTGCTTAGCAAAATAATTGGATTGAATTTAGAATGCAAAGTCGAAGAAAGATGCTGAGCAGCGACCAACTGCAGCACGAATTACTGCTCATGACACGACACCAACCACATCGACGTCCATGACTCGATCCAGTCATAACAACAATAATGAGTACAATTATTTCGGAAGTGCACTCTCATCTTCGCAGTCTTCCAATCATAATTCTCTTCCATCAAGTGATGCAAGTAAATTCGACGAGGTGATGATATATTTATTGTTTTCTTAATGAAGTTATCACATAAATCATTATGACTACCTATTAATCGAATCGTATTTGTAACTGATTTTATTTGTGGTAACAATTTAGGTAATCATCAGATAGTTGTTGAAAAGTTTTTTGTTGCAACCAGAAAACTAATAATAAACCTGAGGTCTCGTAAAAAAAAGAGAACTAAGTATGAAGAAATCTTGGACCAATACACGAATTTAAACGCCTTTTTATGATAGTTTCGTTTTATCAGAAGCACCGTTAATTCATCTGATAATGCGTTCAGTGGTAAGTTATATGTGATGTGTTCAATGTCATCTTATGTGTTATTATCCAAAAGCTATGAAATAATTTCCTATAATCGTTCAGAAGAGTGACAAATTGTCGTATTTCACTGCACCACCTCCACCAGAGCCTCCGGTCGACTACGAGGACGAACGCAGGGGTAGGGATATTCGTCTAATTTTATTGGCCTTCACATAGTTTTCCCTTGTTTACGTCCAGTATGCTCACTGGTTGACGGCATTCTGTCTTTCAGCTCAACTAAAGTCGGCGGCCGCGAAAGTAACAACGGTTGATACGACGACGAATAGCAATCAAACGCCAAAGAGAAATGTTTGTTCTTAATACAGTTATGTGTGATATGATAATTGATGATATGATCAATTGAAGAATGCTGCCGATAACGTCGGGTCGAGGAAATCACCGCACAGACAAACGGTGACTCGAAAGACGCGTATTTATATGGTTGATGGTGTGCAGGTGACGTCAACAACACATCAAGTTTTCGGCGTGAAGCAAGACTATGAATTGAGGTTCATTCTACTGTTTATTCTAAGCGTTATTTGGTTATATTTGAATTTAAATGAACGCTTTTCATTGTTCAATCACATTGATTGCATACACTGTAAATGTACACTGTTTTGTTGTTGTTTTCTATTGGGTTTTTTAAGTTTTCGAGTTGTTCAACTTTACGAAGCACTGAATCGGTGAGTTAGTTGAAATGAAATGTACTGAATAATTTGAATAGTTGGTTGATGAAAGTAATATTTGGGTCATTTGAAACGCATATTTCAGTATATATCTTTGTTGTTGTTGTTGTTGTTGTTGTTGTTGTTGTTGTTGCAGCTATTATTGTAGATGTAAAGTTTAGCAGAAAACTGCGATTTTATCAATTTTGATTATTGATGAGGAATGGTCATTGATTGCTGTATAAGAAACTTGCTTGTGAATTGTTTTCTTTGCTAGATTAGAAGGTGAAATATGCTTATTGCTTGTCATTGTTACTGGTACTGTAGTTGTAATGATTATTTTTGACCAGTTTTTTAATGATTATCGTATTGTTTATATTGTTCTGTTGTTGTTGCTGAAATGTGAAACGAATGAGAAGAGACTGAATGAATCAAGCAGCCATTTGTACTTTTCCTACGTTGATTAGTTTGTGTCGAGACTGATGGAAGTAGTTGCTTTGCAAGATGTGATTAATGCGATTCTTTCAATATTTATGATGATTATGGTTTCTTTTCAGAAAGCAACAGTTGCATGATTTGCGTCGATTGCAAAGAGAGGAGGCTCGTCAACTGAGGGAACTGCATACGAAAGCTGATTCGCAGCGAAATGAACAAGCAAAACGATTTGCGATCGAGAAGGAGGTAAACTGTTGATTTCAAGAAATGAAAATAATGTTGGTGTCATAACTAATAGTATCTCGCTTATTTGTTTATTTATTTATTTATTTAATCAGCAAATCCAACTCATTACGAGTTTATGCCTCTCTGTTATTACCAATATCACTAATATCACATTCTTCCTTCCTTGGCATTCTTCTTTCCGCGCAGCTAACAATAATAGCGTTTGGAATCATCTGTCTTCATGAAATCCGAACTTGAATTATTGATTTGGCAAGTACAGAGGTTTTGGGCTACTCTCCCGTATGCCCATTTATTTCTAGGGAGAGGGACTCAGAAAGAGCCCGAAAATACATTCTGATTGATCGATTGAACACTTGTCCAACGATCGTTCAGAGTAGTTGTTTGGAACAGCCATCAGTAGTGAATCAGTAATCTTTCGTTATCAGTAATAAACGATTAATGTAACCGAGTAGATCCATAGCAATCGGCATATATATTGTATTGATAATCGCTTATTATATATAGTAGATCTCGCTTATTTGTATGTATTGATAATCCATATCAGCAAGTAATAGCTGACTGATTATAATCATCGTTTTTAGAATATAATCAAGTCATCAGATCTAGAATTGCAAGCGTTAGCACGAACACAAAAACATCAAATGAAGGAAGCGGAAGATTCACACACCGAAGATATGAAGCAAACACAGAAGAGAATTCAATATGAACAGGTTGGATTTGGTTATTTATTGTCCATTTATTCTGCATATAGAATATGGTTGATATCGACGGGTTATTATCCAAATTTGAACTGTTCGGTTGGAATGGTTTCGATTTGATTTAATTTTTTAAATTATTAGTATTTATCGTTCGATGTGTATTTGAAGGAAAGGAATTTGCGTGCTTTTCGAGAATCGTTAAAACACGAGCAGAAACATCTGAAGATGGAGGTTGACGCGATGCCGAAAGCGCAGCGAAAAGATTTATTCCGAGTTAGAAAAGATGAACTGGATAGAGATCAAATGCGTAGGGTATGTTTCTTGTCGATTTTGTAGATGCTTTAGTTGTTGATGTTTTATTTGCCATTATTACTGTTATAGGAAGGTGAATTCTTGGAACGGCAACAAGCTGAACAAGAGATCACATTGAGAAAGGTACAACTCGCACATAAATTACGCATTTTGCAATTAGAAAAGAAATTTCAACAGCAAAAGCATGCAGTTCTTAGGTTGGTGGTTAAATGTTGTTCATTTGTTGTTAAGCATTGAGGATTGAGACTTGGTCAAAATTGATTCGTTTTGTTTGAATTAGCGAAAATAGAAACGAATTTTGTTTTGATTTATTCGCGTTATCGTTGTCTGTTTAAATTGGGTGGAAAAGAATATTCGTCGACATTTCGTTTAAAAACAAACAGTACAAAATCGGTTTTAAATTTGAGATCAAGAGAAGCATCTGAATGGGATATGGAAGAAAAGCAAACTTTGGAACGTCATATTCTTTACAAGCAAGAACTTAAGGATCGTTTCTATTTACAGCGTACGCAAATGCTTGCAAGACATCAACGAGTTAGTTAACTATTATTTATTATAATGAAATATGTTAACGTATTGGATGTGATTGACATTTTAGGAATTGGAGCATATGCGTAAGGTGAACGAGATGAACGAAGATGAAGCACAACGCAATTATGCAGTCTATAAGAAACGACTGCCTAAGGATTTCCGTACTGAGTCAAAAACGCGTATTGCCATGTTCAAAGAGAGTCTACGCATATCTTGTCAAGTGGGATAGATTTTGTTTCATTAAATTATCATATATTTTGATTAGGTTATCATTATGATTGATGCAAAATGCTCTTTTTTGATGTCTATTGATTATCGTTAATGTTATTGTTCAGTATGTTTTTAAGCATAATTATTTTAATAGTAATGTTCGTTGTTATTCATTGATATTGTTGAAGGGTGAAGATTCGTCGATAATCAACGAAAAAATGCGAGCATTTGAAGAGAAAGAGAAGATGCGTGTAAAGAATGCGATGAATGACCACGAGTTGAAAGCTGAACGTAAACTCAGGGAACTGCGTGCCAAAAATCAAGCTGCAATTAAAGAGCTCGAAGAACTGCACGTGAGTAATGCCTTCACTCTTATTTCATCTTCTTTGTATTCGACAGATCTACAACTTGTTTTTCAGAATGAAAAGCGAAAAATGTTATTGGAAGCCGAGCAGAGTAAATTGGAAATCTATGAAAAGGAATATGAACAGGTTGTGGCTGACTGGAAGGCCAAGTTACCACTTCGTAAACAGGTGAATTTCATTGAATATTACTCGAGAATTGATTGCTTGCTAGTGATGTGATATGGTTGATTGGTTGATCACTTGATCAGTGATAGCTTATGTTATTCTATCGTTTAGTTTGGTCACTTCAGTCAATCGAATAAATTGCCATCTGCGATTAACAAATAATGTGCATTATTTCAGGAATTAGAAGCACAATTCGCGAAAGAGTTAGACGAATTAGATGCGTTTTATCGTCGTGATAATGCAGAACTACAAGCGATAACATCGCAACCCTTTGCGAATCAGTCTCTGTTCTGATTTGACGCCTATTCCTTCGTCTTCCACTTCCACCCCTCTCTCCCAGTTGCCCCTTTCATATGTTTGAGGGACCGTAATGGTGTGATTATGATGGTATTGAATTTGTGTTTTCCCCTGTTTTACTGCTTGAAGAGATTTATTGGGATTTGTTTTCTTTTTTTATTTATCAAATTCAAATCGTTATTCCTTTGATCGACTTTATGAGATCTATGGTGTGCGTCTTTGCATTTGTTGCTTCTTTTTCAACAAACAGCAAAGAGCACTCCTATCTGACCACTCCTCAAATCTGTTGTTTGGCTTCAAATTAAGTAGTTTTACGTTGAAATATTCTCAGTTTTGTTGTAATTGTTTGTTTCATCGTGTTCCATAATTTTATTACAGTGCTGTGATACTTCAGCGTTCTTTTTTCATTGACTCATTGTGACTTCACCACGCACTTTTCGTTACTGATTCATTTGATGGCTTTATTTAGGTGTGTTCCATTTGTCGAAACAAATCATTCTCTGAGACATGTCGTTGATAAAGTTTTATCATCATTCTCAGTTTTTATTTTTATTCATTTCATTATCATTCAATCGTGTATAGTGCCGAACACGTCCATGTACGATTGTTTTCTTCTTGAATAAATCAGCTGTGAACGTTATTCTTGCTTTGGTCCTGTTGACTGCAATGCGATTCCGTCTGATGTTGTTGTTAATGTGTTCGATCTGTCGAAATACTCTTATTATTGTTATCTTTTTTAAATTATTCTCGTTCATATTATGGTCATTGTTTAATGTTTTCTTAAAAATTTATATTTGCTTTTGCATTTGTTTTAGTGTGAAATTAAAATGATATTCTAGCTATTGACTCGTAGCATTTTTTGATAAACGCTGGCACTTTATGAATTTATTCTCATTAATGGTATATAATGTGCTTAGTTGATTTTGATCTGCGGTGAAACGATCGTTCAATTCGTTATCTTTACGTGAACGAATCTTTTTGTTCAGGTAACACTTAGTTAGCAGTAATGGTAGACTGTTGGATTATGATTTGCTTATTGAGTAAGTAACTGTAAGAATTATTCATCGTTTTTTTTTTGCTTCTCTACTTGGGTAGTTGCTGCAACCAATCAACAAAACTTATTTTCATTTATCGCTCTTACTATTATTATTATTATTATATTGTAACGATTCTTCGCTATGTGATGCTATTCACTGTTATTATCAATGAAAATCCGTATTTGTTGCTTTCGAAGAAGCTCAGTTCATCGAAGAATGATACAGTTCTTAGGAACAAAATTATCTGTGAACGTAAAGTGCACACCAAATTCCCGTCTCATTACCGAATGTTTATATGTTAATCAAAGTGTCAGCATTGTCAATGTCAGTTAATCAAAGTAACGATAAGTGTTACATGTATTTACATACCTTAAGGTTGGACAAAAATATGCATTCACTTGCAGAGAAAAGTTAGCGGAATAAGCTTACTGAAGCGTTTACCTTCGTGAAAAAGTGGCTTGCTAAGGCTTTAACCAAAGAAAGCGGCTTGAGTTATCGCTACTGTATGTCGCTAAAAAATTGTTGTAGCCGAAGTCATCGCTACAAGCTTCCGATATTTGAAAGAAATAGCTCCGCTAGTAGCGCAATGATGCAATAGCGCACTGGTGTCCATTTCTAGCCTAAATGACTTCCATGTTGAAATCAGCATGACACTGGTTTGTTTCTTCAAATGCGATTTGCTCAGATTTTATATGGACAAAGAAATGTGTGGTGATAAGCCTGAACTTTGGTCGTATTCACATTTTTTGTGTTTTTCACCTACATATATCATTCATTCATTTATTTATTTATAAGTTCATCTACACGGTATCAAATAACAATTATATAAACATTTGTGATCGCTGTGTATGTTCGAGGAGCAATTGTTCACACTAGAGAGTTTTGTTCATTGATATCTTACCTAAGCACTTTCAAACCCTGATAGCTCGTCTCCGAATGATTCAGCAGAATTGACCACTTCATTCTTAGGCTACCATCCATCTATCGCTTGCTCCTGTTTCCCCCGACTTCGACTGAAAATCACTTTTCTCATCAATCATAAAATTAATTTTAGCTGTTGTTCTGTTTTGTTATTCCTTCTGCATGTTGAATACATGTTGCGTGTTGATTAATTATTCAGTTGGAGTAAGGAAAGTAATTTATTAATTTTTTATACTCTATGGTCATAGTGACTCATCGAATAAATATTTTAATAAGATACATTCTTTTCTTCTTCTTTTACAAGGGTAGTTGAACAGACATTAGAATTGTTGATGGATCATTTGAGTGGAATAATGTTAGACGGATGAATGAGTGTTCAGTTTGATTTACGTGATACCATGCGAATGCATCAGACACAACTATGTTTTATTCGCACTGAGCCTCTTATTTGCTATTCCGTTGTTTGATTATCGTTTGTTTGAGGTGATGACCAGTGGAATGGTTCTTTTCTAGCTTTCTTTATTCACTGCTTTTCATTAAAAATGCACTTTTTTCCGAATCAGAACTGCACCGAAAAAGCAACGTTGGAACAGTATTGATCAGTGATAGTGGCCTCACGTTAGTTAGGACAAGTGCTTCTTCATCCATGTGCACGATGTACTTTCAGTACTCAGTTATTTTTGCTTGCTCAATGCGCCGTACATTTGACAGTGTTCAATGGTTGGCAATTGATCTGCTATCCTGTCTCGTTCTCTGGCCACATTTATTCGAAAAGAGCACTTTTGCTCGACCATTCATTCGTCCACTGTCAGCTGCTTATAATATGTTAAGGTTTATCGACGATTTGCGATATTCCGTTCAGTAAAAACATTCACGAAAATTCGAATGTTTGATCCATTTTTTTGAACATCTTCTTTGTCCGTTTGTTTGTTTTTGTTAGTTTTATGATTCATCGTTGAATGTCCACAAAATTATTTCGGCTTTATTAGTATTCTCTTCTTAGATTTACCATTATTAAGATGGTCATTACTATTGACGTTGT
The DNA here is from genome assembly GCA_035041965.1 of Anisakis pegreffii. Classification (NCBI taxonomy): domain Eukaryota; kingdom Metazoa; phylum Nematoda; class Chromadorea; order Rhabditida; family Anisakidae; genus Anisakis; species Anisakis pegreffii. The sequence goes on along the minus strand of JAPYMA010001473.1, from coordinate 19,228 downwards.
TGTCACCATTATTGTTGGTACCGTTTCGAACTTGATTCATTATTTATTGATTAACAGTTCGTCAAACGAGTTCTTCGTTCATTACGTTTCATTTCCCCTTTCGTTTTATTCTCAATATTTAACTGCTCATTTTCAATTTCTAGTTTTAGTTGTTCATAATCTCTTGCTAGCAATCGACCATCTAGTTTGCTTTAACAATCTACTTATAAACATCTAATCGATGAGTCATTGATTCGTTGCGCAACCACTCCAATTTTTGCTATTTTTCCTTATACGCTGTATGTTGTTTGTCACAATCCATATGCATATTGCTTACATTCAGAAGGTTAGTTTATTGATGTGGTATTGTCGTAGCATATCGATCGTTCGATAACTCGATTTCAGAATTGCCTTCTGTTCTCAGCTTATCATATCCATTCACAGAATACATGCTGTTTACATTTGAACAAGTTATACCGCATAATTTCTTGAAAATTCAACTTATTCAGTAATATTTGTGATCGATTTCTCCTTCTTTTCGTACAATTAGACGCATGCTCATCGTGGATGGTCCTTATCGAAATCTTGATTCATTATGGCTTAATAATGGTACCAGAAGTATTGTTTATGATAACAGTAATGACAGTAACAATAATGATAGTACTAGTAATGATATTAGCAGTAATAAAATTGGTAACGATGAAAGTTTTAATCGAAACCGAATGATGTGTCAGTATAATTGTTTTTATCGAGCCTGAGCCATTTGGCATGTAGCTGGTTTTATATTTGTTTGAGATTATGATTGCAAATATATCAGTTCATAGCTTTATACACTCATCAGATCAGTGCGATAAAGAACTGATTGTAGCACAGTCATTTGGTGGAGGCTGAACAGCTTCAGGGTTGGGGCACAACCAGAAATTAATACGTTACGGATTGAGCTCCGCTCGCCGGGAAAAATCTTGCTCGAAATCGAAGGACATATCCATGATAAAATGAATTGCCACCAGAACGGCAGTAATAAAGACTATATTGTTTATTTTGCTGAATGCGATTGTCGTTTTACGCTGAAAAGTGGTTGTTATTGATGCATTAAAACATACTTCGGTGTTTGCAGTGCATTTTGAACTATTAAAATTTTGGTTATGCACGACGAGGGCCTTGAATGCCCCATACGTATCATCGATTCTAAAAGTGGTCACAGTCTAGACGCACTCAAACTCTTACAACTTGTTAGTGCCTTTTTGCATTTTCACACAGGTGTTTATTTAGCAGTATGCACAATTTACTTTTTATCCAGCACTGTCCTCATCATGTGAGTTGTCCAGGCGAACTGTTTTAATGATTGATCATTACGCTGTATCTGTGTTTTTAGTGATTAACTAATTAGATGAATATATTGATATTTGTTTATGTCTTTAAGAATGTAATTTTATCGTAATCCTTTGTTGTCCATAAGTTTCATAACAAAATGTTACCTGAACTATAATTTCTTGAATCATGCCTGAAATGTAAGGTAGTTATGCAGAGTGTTAATCTAAGTGTTCATCAAGCATGGTCTCTATTGTTACATGTAATTGATTTCGACAAAAGGAATAGAGACGCCGTCTCCCTCGCAAGCATCAGAAGTGGATTAAGGAATAGGACGGTGTTATTTCAAGATGGATAAAATACTACCAGGAAGAAGTGTTGACATTGCTTTACTTTTCTTTATGATTAATTGCACGAGTGCATCGATGTTAGTAATCTTGGTGGTGATCATTCCAGTTGTTTCTCAGTATTATACTTGATTTATTCAACTAAAGTGATCTGTTCAGAGCCAGCAGCAACGTACATTGCCAGTTCGACTAACAAATGAATTTAACGAGTCACGAGCGATCGAATTCATTCAAAACAAGTAAATCTTAGCCATATGCCATCTCAATTCTCATCAAATTTTCTTGCATTGTTCTCAGCGTATCATAGAACTTAGCTGCAAACGCCCCATCATCATTTTTATTGCCATTTAGCACTTCTACCAAAACTTGGCTACTGAAACGAGAAAAAAAAAAGTTAATTCTCATGCATTTTTCATTTCAGAGATGCAATTGTTACGAAAGGATCAATTGAATCAAAGGTACAGTTCTTCTGTATGCAACTAAGACAGTCTTTTTGTAGTAAATGTTGTATTTTCTAATGATTAGAAATGATCATCAAACTTTTTGAACATTCGATCAGATCTCAGTCGATCGGCTTAATCAAAGAACAATATTTGTTTATATTTAATTACTTCAGTACAATTAATGATTGATTATTAAGCGTCAATCATCGGCGTTGGGATCTTTGAAGGTTTGTCATTATGAAGGCGTTAATGAAGCTGGCGAACATAGTGCATTGAGTGTCTGCTCACTTCATCAAATTAGGTTTGTTTGGTTTTGTATTGTCGGTTATTAATTCTCTCAATTTTGATAAGAAATTCGATATTTTAGTGGAATTTTAACGATAAACGGTCGAAAGTTTGTGTTGGATGTGAAAGTAAATGGTAGTTTCGTGTTGTTACCTCAACAGTCGAATCGATGTGGTGAGTGCGAATGCGATATTGGTTGATGAGTGCAAATGAATTGTGTAAGTGGTGCAAGAGATGGATGGATGTTTGATTTTGGTTTTAGATTGGAACGAAAAAATAGAAAGGGCCAAACGAGATAGATCTTCTTCTGCAAAAGGCGTTGGTGGAACACGTACGGCCGAATATTATTCCGAGTTTTTGGATGGTCGTTGGCGATATGTGGAACTTGCACTAATTGCTGATTATTCTGTGGTTTGTTATTGAGTGTTTGATTGTTTGGCTAACTGTAGCGTGCTCGACACAATTGCTAATTTAGGTTGTGACGCAGTGTGCACTCATCTTCGTCACATCTAAATCATTAAGCTTAATCAACAAGCTTTTCGGATGATAATTGTCTAAACGAGCTGGATGATAGATCCTTATTTTCTGTTTTAGTTTTTGCCGAACATTTTGATGTATGCTCAGATCAAAACAGGTTTATCGTTGATTCTTGAGATGGAATCAAATCTATCCTAGATTTTGTTTTACTCGTTTGGAATTATTCGAATTCTGTCAGGTGATTCAGGTTGTTGGACACCTAATCATGGAATGTAAATAGGAAACCTTAACTGCACAATTATCCTTAAATTTTTTGCCAGTCGTTTTGTTCTACCATCAGAATAAGTCGATTTTATTACTGTTTTAACAGTAATTTTTTGAATTAATTCTGGAGTTATGTTACGTTGTTATGTGATTGAATCTTATTTAATAACTGTGATCAAGCAATTCACAACCTAAACTATGGAATTACCGAACAATAGGCTGAACTTATGAGTTACGGTTGGATTCGTGCTTTTGTTTAGTCTTACTTATTGTCCAGAATTGAGATTCAAGCTCGCTAAACACAAGGCTAATCTGACGAGCTTAATCGTGGACTCTGATTAGTAGACCCCTGACACTCTACCGGGTGCTTTTTAATAGCAGATATAGGATTGCGATGAGTTGATTTCTGTTACTTTGTTTGCAACTAAAATTCTCTTACTGGTCACATTTCAGAGCACCCGCTATTTACATTGTTTGCTTCTTTTTGAAGTGTATTTCTAGCACTGATTTAAAGTCGATGAAAGTTTAAAGTTGTGGTAATAAAAATATTCTGGAGAAGTTTGTAAATTAAGTATAAATATTGAGTATATATCGATCGTAAACGAAGCAACTATTTAGTATGTGAAATATGAAAAGAATACAACCGAGGTTCAGGAACGTCTTTCAACATTGGCGAATTTTGTGAATTCGGTGAGTTGGTGTTTTGATTTAAATTACATTTCACCCTAAATACCACCACTCCAGTTTGCTGGCATTTGTTTCGTCATTGTGCTCGATGCTTGAGTTTTCTCTTCGTTTATTCGTTCATTTCAGAATGAAAGCAACTTTACACATCATAAAATATTCATCTACACATTTGAAGTAATTTGTTACGTTGATCATCGTTGAAAGTCAAAAAAAAAGAGGAAAAAATCGTCTATCTTCAAAGTATTTTTCATTCATTCTTTCAGCTCTATCAACCGTTAAATATACGTGTTGTTTTGGTATGGGCTGATGTTTGGACTGAAACGAATCCGATTGAAGTGATTTCGAATTCTGACAAAACGCTCTCAAATTTTTTGGAATATCGTAAAAAACTCATTAAGCCACATCCGCACGACAATGCTCATCTTTTAACGTTTCTTCTTTTCTCTTACTTCACGAATATACGTCTTTTTGTATTATCTCGATTAGTCAAAATGCTTATTCTACACTCAACTCTAACGTTTTTCATACTATTGTTTTGTTGTTTTTCTTATCATTGTTTTATCTTTTAGAAATGTTCACTTTGATAATAACATCGTTGGTAAGGCATATAAAGGAACAATGTGCTCATTCGATTATTCGGGTGGAGTGGATAACGTGAGTTGTGCTGATTGTTATTGCTTATTTTTGTTCATCTTACTGTGATACTATGATTTGAAGGATCACAGTGATAAGGCAGCATTCGTAGCCGCAACAATAGCGCATGAAATGGGTCATAATTTTGGTATGGAGCACGACAGCAGTTATACAGATTGTAAGTGTCCGTCAAGAGGATGCATTATGGCACCATCAACCGGGTATTCTTCATTTATTGTCATTCATTCAGTTCGAACTTAATGCAAATCTTTCAGCATCACTCCACCGACGTTTTGGTCAGATTGTAGTCTTCGTTATTTACAACATAGTTTGAAACGCGGAGCCGATTACTGTTTGCAAAACGCTCCAGAAGGTGCGTTCGGTGGAGCTCGATGCGGTAATGGTTTGGTGGAAGCCGGAGAGGAGTGCGACTGTGGAACAGTTGTAAGTTTATCGGTATATTTCAAAAAAGATGTATTTGTTGATTAACTATGAAGAGCAATCATGTATCATTTCAGAGTCTATGTACAAGTAAATGTTGTAATGCAGAAACATGTAAATTGGTGGATGGAGCGCAATGTGCTAGTGGTGAATGTTGTGATTCGCAGACGTGCCAAGTGAAAAAAGCAACGATCATCTGCCGTCACGCAACAAATTCGTGCGATCTTCCTGAGTACTGTGATGGTCAGATGGAGCATTGTCCCGCTGATTTCTTTGTGCAAGATGGCTTGAAATGTCCTGATGATCCTACGGTTACTAATTCTTTTTTTTTTCACAACTCATCTACAATTCAAGGTGCTCAGTCAATCTAAACTATCCTTCAAGTTCATTTGATCGTTGTCACACTCTAAAGCATACTTTAAAATCATCGTGTTCCAAAATTTAAAGCTGTTGTGTTTTCAAACGAGTTGAATGGGTGTTGTTTACCTGTATTTGCTTATGCTAGTGTTGGATTGTTAAAGGATTTTTGTTATGATGGTAAGTGCGGGAATCGTGATCAACAGTGTCGTTTCATATGGGGATCAACGGGTTCGAATGCTGCAAAAGAATGTTATCAACTGAATATTCATGGTAGTTCGTCTGGTAACTGTGGTTATGATCAAATCACGAACCAATTCGCTACTTGTGATAAACGGTATTGCTTGTTAAACGGTACTAAAGTATTGCTTGTTAAGTCGGAGTGCAATCGATATGAATGATGTTTCAGAGATGTGGAGTGCGGCCGATTACATTGTAATCATGAAAACGAAAAATTGGCGTTTGGTGATCCCACAAGTGTTTATTCGGCATACACCGCTTTGCGACTATCGAGTGGTGAAGAGGTGGCGTGTCGTGTGATATGGACTAAATTAGTTGGTGGCAAAAGGCAACCTGATCCCGGCATGGTTCCTGATGGTGCATCATGTGGTGCTTCCTCTGATCGTGTCTGTTTTTTTTTCATTTGTTCACCTCTGTTTTGGGAATGAAATGAAGAAAAAGACTGAGTGATTCGTGTTCAATGATTGAAAGAGGCGAATAATTAAAGATGTGTGTGCAATCGAAATGTGAAAATCGGAGTGATAAAGTGAAATTAGCACCGAAGTGTGATCCAGAAGGATGTAACGATGCGGGTATTTGCAACAATATGGGTAATTGTCATTGTGAGCCTGGTTATGGTGGGATCAGCTGTGCAATACCGGGTCCGGGTGGTTCAGTGAACAGTGGACCGGCATCTGAAGGCAGTGTCATTCATGTCGGTTACGTCGTCTTCTGGCTTCTTCTCTTATCTGCGATAGTGTTTATTCTTGCGTCTATTTTTGTAAAGCGGAAGAAGAATATTTGGTTGCATAAACAGTAAGACGTTGTTTGTATTTGATTTTGTTTGTATTTCGTCATTGTTCATTCAATAAGTAGCGTTGTGAATTGGTTATAAGCAATGACCACTTCTTGGTGAGAATCGAATGATGTACTAACACATCTACAGGATATGGCATCATTTGAAAGAAGTGTTGAAACTGCATCGACTACTAGTGCCCGTTCGCAAGGCACCAGCACCACCTGGACCACCGATACGAACTGCAGAATTGAATGCTGTTTGGGGGGATAACCCGTCAGATGTTTTGAGGCGTAGCACCAATTCGAAGACAAACAACGCTCGTCTTCACTCACAGCCATCTCCACCGCCTTTCTCACCACCCGTCATTCCATCTGCCAGTTTTAGTCACTCTACCAATAACAATAATAACAATTTTCTTGCACGCAACACTAGTCAACGACCTAAAAATGCTCCACCAAAGGTATCATTTTGTTATCCATTATTCTTTTTCCCGTTGCATCTGATTCGTCAGTGCAGTAAACGTTATTCGTTAATGCAGATTCCTGTACGACCAGATACAGATGTGTTGAATGCTTTATACGCTGAACATAATGATGAATTACACTACGCAGTTCCTCCAGCATATGATTATCGTCCAAAAGTTGATCATAATAATAGTGATAGTAATAAGTGGAATAATCCAAGTAAGAAGCCACAAGTGAATCAAGTCGAGAGTACAATAAATCGACCAGTGAAAGCGCCGCCACCCCCTCCTCCGGCTCATAGGAAACCACCGCCTGGATACGATCAAGTAAGAATACTGTTATTCATCCAAATAGTTTAGTTTAGTTGATGGGTTCCTTTCATTGTTGTTGCACTGATTCATTTTTGTTTATTGAAGTTTCGTTACGATTTAACAAGTATCTTACAATGATTATCTAGGTGAGTAATTGTGTGGAAGAGGGAGAGGTCGTTGAGAGCGAGAGGAAGAAACGAGCTGCAAAGCCGAGACCACCGACGAAACCAGTGATCGTTGGCAATAGTAATGGTAAATCGAGTATGGTGAAGAATATTGCAGCAAAATTTGATTCAAAATCTGCAAAACTCTCCACAAATTTCTTATGAATGGTTGATTCGAAATAATCAATAAAACAATCATTTGATGTTTACTTTAATGTTTCTGTTCATTGCTTTCTACAGAATAATCATTTCAAAATTCACTCATCTTTTTCATTAAGTCCTCATTACGTTGTTGCTATCGTGGTCGTTCTCTTCTCAATCATGCATTTCTTTCATATGAAATAGTATCATTGATCTGTGATTTTCGTCATTCTTTCTTTTCTTTATGTATAGGTTTTATACATCTCATTTTGTTTATTCAAATTTGGTCATTCGTCAAATGTTTTTCGATCGTTTTCGAATAAGCGTGCGATTTAGATGATGTAATTTTATCTTAAGCCAGTTCGTTTTCTGTTCACCTAGTGATTTCTGTTAAATTTCTATCAAGTTTGCGTAGTTGACTCATGTTTTAGTGCAAAGTAAGTTGCATCTGCATCGACTGATGAAAATTTTTTGGATGTTCAACATTTTAACGATCGTGCTTGACTGCTGAATCAATTTTTGATTGGATTCACTAAAAGATTCGACTGTTCGACTCAATCCTTGTATTTTCACATAAACCTATTGAATGTACTCTTATAATGAATTTATGAATGTTTCAGTCGTAGAACATTCAGCAATGTTTGTATGTAAAGAAACGATGGTAATGATCTAATTATATGTTAAATAATATATTATTCCATATGGTTCGTTTAATATTTGCAGCTACCGTAAGCGAATTATTATTCCTTATTTTTTATTCATTTTTTGAATTTTGTCAATGTTCACACGTTTGTTTATAAATTCTGCAACATTATTTATTTCTTTCTTACGCGCTTTCATTGTCTCATTTGTTTACGTTCATCATAATACTGATTTTTGTCAAGTTTTCAATCTTCCATTCTTGTATTATACACATACGCAAATAATTGAATATCTTGTTTGTGTACCTCGATTTATTATTTTTCCAACTTATTCCATAGGCTCGGTGAAACTTTTTATGTTGCTAAAAAAGCAAATTTCGTGAGTCAATTCAATCATCTAGCTGTGTGTATTTGTGTTTTGTTAATATCATTATTATTGTTTTTCCAGTAAATTCAGTTTCTACGCTTTATATTGATCCGGTAAAATAATCACTCCAGTTTGTCAATAAAACTTTCTCTATAATTATTTTCAGTTTATTTCTCATACTGGTATATAACCACAACTGGGTGAAAATATATGCAGTTAGTTGTCTTCTGTGCAGCTTTTAATGTGCCCTTTCAAGAGCGATATTGGTTTCGTGAATGGTGGGACGAGTGTGTTTAGTGCCTAGAAATGCGTAAAGAGAAAAAATACAATCGCTAAACCTCGTACGGATGGAGCAGTACAAAGTGGTCTGTTTTGAGTACCAACTTGCATGCCACTGAATTAGTCACTGACGAGCGATTTTACGCACATACGAAACACATTCAGTTTAGTCATCTTACTCACATTCAGCTTTGAAAGTTTCATCGTATATCTAAAATTTTTAACCACTTTTGACCTATAAGCTTGTGAAACAATCATAAAAAGTGGATCATTAAATTGAGTGAAGGTGTGTAAAGCTGTTTTCATGGCTGGGGTATAGCCAAACTGTTTGTATTGTAGCAGTTATGATTTTGAATGGTATTTGTAATTTATCGTGGATGTTGTACACAATTTGTGTATGCGGTGTTTTTGATAAGGAATAGTGAAGCTGAAATACATTGTATTATAGAAATGCTTTATTGATTTGGAAGTGATATATTTTTATTGTGACAAATATAGGACGAAAGAAATGAGCACATCGTATCTGTGTAGCAAATGCTGTGGCTTTTATGCATCATCCATTTGCTATTATATTTGATGTTGTTTTACATGTTTAATGTATGGCATTTTGTGTCATTTAGTTGTAGGTCGATGAGTTGTTGGCGTAAGCGTTGAATGTTTAGCATTAAGCTTTAGATATATCCACGTTTATTTACATTTTTTAACAGCTTGATTCTTCTCATCATTGTTATTAATATTATCTGGATTGTTGTTATCACTATTATTATTGTTCTTTTTATTGTTCATTACAGATGGAGAGAACCACTGCTGAGAAAGATATCGATAAGCTGGAAGTGAATACGGCCGAACAAGAGAATTATGTGCCACCAGCACAGAAATCAGTTTCAGAAATAATTGCTGCAGATGCGGAAGATGAAAGTCTCAATAGGTAAGAATGAACTGATCCGTTCTTGTCCTTACAAATGCATAACATATGATTGATAATTGCAGATATAAACAAAAACTACTCGGTGCAGCCAAATCGGGGCAAGTGATCGTTGATGCAACGGATTCGCGGAATGTACTTGTTAAATCGATTACATTGGTTGTCGAGGGTCGTGATGATATTACAATGCAACTTGATAAAGGTATCTATCTTTTACATGGTGCTTATGAATGCCATCGTTAATGCGATGTTCTGTTAACAGATCATTTGAATGATGCGGTATTCAAAATAAAAGAAGGTACTGCATATCGCATCCGATTTGATTTCTACGTGCAACGCGAAATCTGTACAGGTCTGAAGTACAAGCAAAAAGTGATACGTCATTCAATTGCTGGTAACTTATCGAATTATTCTCATTAACTTGAAGTAGATTCGTTTGTTCATGTTAATCCTTTATTGTGATCGATTTCAGTGGATCATGATACATTCATGGTTGGTTCATATGCGCCAAAAATGGAACTACAATCATATACAACACCTGTTGATGAGGCTCCTTCAGGTATGAAGACTAAATGTAACAGCAGTAATGTTTGATAGTAACGTTAATATTTACAGGTATGATTCATAGAGGAACGTATAAAGTAAAGTCGCAAGTGACAGATGATGATGGAAATGATTGGTTAACGTGGACATGGACATTGGAGATCTCAAAAGATTGGTAGATGGTTTGGGTTGATGTGATGAAAAGAATGGATAAGATGGACTATGATTATTGTCGAGAAGATGTACGTATCTCTTCAGCGGAACATTTGGTGAATGCACACTAAATGAAGCTGATTTGGTTTATTATTAATTCAGCTCAGTTATTTTATCAGCATTGCGTTATGCCTGTTCATCGAATATTCATAAACTATTGCTATCAGCTTTCCATCTCGGGTATTACCCATCTTTTTCTTCTTGTCTCGTTCTCTTTTACTCGGCAATCCATTCGCTTATTAGCCATTCGTTACTATGCTGTGTTGTTTTGTTTACTCATTTGTTTGTTTATGCGTTCAAATAAGTCATTATTATTATTATTTCATTTCACTAAACTGTTCATTTTATATTTATACATAAATGTTCATAGAATTAATATGTTGTGAATTTGTGCAGTTTTAACGTTAAAATTTTATGTCAATTTGAATGCATTGTCAGAATGCAAGTTTGTGTTTTTGACTGATATGAATTTTTACTTGATTAATACTCTTTAATCGTTCAAATCTGTTGTAACGGACAACAATAATTCTTTATTTATTTACATGAAATCCCTATGAGACATTCGTTTCGCTGTTTTTTTTAAAATTAAATATTCGAGACAGCATTTTTTAAGTTGTCTTATCTGTTGTATTTGTCGAATTGTGAACAGATCGCCCTTTTTTGCTAGTTGTTTTTAGTTTTGAATAAATTTATTATGATTATGAACAAACAATTATAAGTTTCATCATTTGTTTTACCTTGTTACCGTTCATTGTTTTGTGTAACTGCTTGAAAACAAACGATCAGACTAGGGCTTAAACAACTTCAGTCTTCCATTTTAAATTCTTATGCTGCGTCTCATTTGTTTCGTTCGCTTAACATCATTCTCTGTTTGGTAGCTCGTTGATCACTTAATGTTAGCTAGCTGCGTCATTATGAAATTAAAGTGCAATGTCGTTTTGCTTTAGAAACAGATTCTGATTTTGTGCACTTCTTTTCCAATTGGTTACCTATGAATTGTAACTTTTGAAGGTGCGTTTTGAATAGATTTTTATGAAACAATGATTGCACTGCTCTATTTTTCTTCATTTCTTCTAAATGCTACGCCATTGTCATACAAATGCAGCTCTTCCATTCTCGTTTGTCCACTCTTCTTTTGTATTAAGTAATTAATTAATTGCTCTGCAGTTTTTGATGCAAATTCAACATTTCTTCAAATATATTCCATCGATTTTTAATTTGATTATCTCTCATAAATAATTTATTCGTTGTGCATAATGCAGTCAGGCAAGTTACAAATCAGTAGAGATAAATCTAAGCAGAATATGCAGCAAATCTGCAGTTCTCTCATTCTGAGCTGAACATGCAGCAACAATTCATTATTTTAAAAACATGATACCTCAAATTTACTCTCCTGCAGTGCATTTTGACGCCTTAATTGAAAATGTGATTGAGTTGCAAAACTGACCATCTGTTAGTACTGTTATGGGACGCTATGGATTAGTTCAAACAAAAGAAGCTCTTAACACCGCTGATAAGTGATGTTACGGCGATGGTGATGGTGTCTGACAAAATCACTGAGGAATGATTGGTGATGTTGAAAAATGGACCGGATATTTGGAATCAACACGAGAAATTGATCCAAATTCGATAAAGACATCTAGTCAACAAGAAAATCTCAGACACGCAGTTGTTTAGTCTTGTTGAGTCCATTATTAACAAAGCGATTGTTGAATATATGGAAGGTCTAAATGTTTCACTTGAAGGGAGCAGAGTGCTTATCGAGAAGCAGCAGTACATATAATAACAATAATAATAAGTATAAATGTGTACCATGCTGAGGGTTGGTGCAGTAGCGATTATCGAATATTTATGTTTCTGTCAATATCGCTTCCGGAAGAGACTCACAACTAAGGCTAGCAACGTACTGCTCGGCTATACTCATGGCCATCATTGCCAATCACCAGCCACTTTTGTCTTATTGTGTCTTCGTATTCTGGATATGTTTGCAGACAACCGTAAGACTACCACGATGAGCAGCTTGATTACTATTATGAAATAATAATATTCATTATCACTGTTGAGCAACACAGCCTATCCGCACTTTTTTTACGTTAACGTTTGTAGATATTTGAATGATCTCTTAAATGCTCGAGAAATTTTCATTTCTCATAAACATATCTCATGAACATATTTTTTTAAGATTGATCTTCGAAACTATTTTAGAGAAGCTTGAATCTTAGAAAAAAAAGGTGTTGGGATATATGAATTAATGATAAGAACTTGGTTGGAGGAAGAGCTTCGGATGGAAGCATTTTGATGGAAGCATAGATCGGGTGGTTGCTGGCGTGCAGATGCTCTTTATTGTTCTCTTGTTGATTTTAACTACGTATGCCGCTCATAACGTTGCATTAAGTCAATGGCTGTCACTTTCCAGTTAGTTCTTTTATCAGTTTCAATCAATCAACATTCTCTTGGTTAAAGTTGTGCATGTTGAGTGTTGATTTCAGTGTTCAAGATGAGATTTCCGGGTTCGTGTAGACGTGGTCAGTTCGATTGTGGCTTTAATAATTGTATTTCATATAAGAAATTACGTGACGGACATAGCGACTGTTTCGATATGAGCGATGAATGTGAGTAGAGCTTCATTTATTCATTTAAGTCGATTTCTACTGCTACTAATAGTTGATGAAGGACTGCTTAGATTGTTTCCCGGGTCATGTAAAGTGCGGCTCATACTGCGTTGATGCTCACTATTCACCGCAATGCATGATCAATCCAAGTGAGTTCGTTTTGAATGCCTTTATGAAAATGGAATGGTGTTTGATATGCATTGCAAATATGTGTACTCGTTTCAGGATGTGATAATTCAGCAACATCTCCTTCATTCTGCTCTGCAATCAGTGCGTTTTATTTCGTTTCTGTTTATTGACACTGCAAACAAATCGTAACAGTGCTTATTTATGTTACCTTCCTTTGCCAGATTAAAAACTAATTGCAGAGGAGAAGTTGTGTAGTGTGAGAGATACAGTACCATGTAAAGGATATGGTGAATGTGTTCTTGTGAAATGGCTTATGGATGGTAAAAACGATTGTTTGGATGGAAGTGATGAAGGTACGTTATCACACTATTACCTCTAATCATCCGCGTATGACGCTATCCACCAATCATTGAAGCGATCACCACTTCCAATTCATAATCGATAATTCCAGACAAAGACTATGTGATAGCATTCGGCTTTATGAGTGCACTGAACTGGATCACATTCCAACCAATAACGCCCATGCAACATCCAAAGCCACATTTTTCCATCGAACATCATTCTCCTAAAAGTGGTGATACACAATCCAAATCATTGTTACAACCAACTGAGGATATTGGTGAAGTTGATTATGATAAATGGATGTTGTCGATTTCACATCACTTGAGAACACCGTTTGATACCCATAAAACAACTGCAGTAAACTCTTTGTCCTCGTCGAATGTTGCTACTGATTATTTTCATTCTCATTTTTCTTATCACGGCGATACACCGCCAGCAAATCCATTTTCTTCATTCTATACTTCACTTATTCCACTCAGCACCCCTCTTCCAGCAACAACTAATCCTCCAATTACTGACAACTACCCTTTATCAGTACCAACTAAAACTACTCTACCCAGCTCTTTCCCTTCACTATATGTGCATCATATCGCTCCTCCATTCCCACCTACTTCATCACCACAAAATGAACATTTATTATCATCAACTCGCTACGAATCATTAATGTTTCTTCATTCTACGTTACCCACAAGCACCCCTCTACCACTGCACTCCATGCCCCCATTATTCCACGAAACAACACTTTCCGCGCTCTCCCCATTTATTGATCAATTAAAATCGTTCGAATCATCATCATCCTTATCATATCCACTTAACCCAGTGTCCTTGTCACCACCAACAACCCTAACGGACAAT
>JAPYMA010001473.1:0-2500 GCA_035041965.1 Anisakis pegreffii | reverse complement strand
AATGAAACTAAGACGGATGAAACGATTGACTTTTAGAGGCACACGTTTTACAGAATGCTTTCTGAAAAGAGAGTCAAATTGCAGGCAAACATTTTAACAGTTGAAGAAAGGCGACAGAGTCCCAGCGGAAGTCGAATGATAAATGAAGAAAAAATGGTGCAAAAAACATCAGAATCACCAATAAACTTGAAAGATTGTTCTGAATTGAAGAAAGTGGAGGAGCTGAAAAGTGACAATGTAGAAATACCAAAGCGAAATGTTGACGATGCTAACATAACAGCCAAATGTGACAGCAATAGCAGCATGAAGAGAGTTGCTCTGATGCGATCAAAAACGATTACTAATGATGATGAAGACAGTGCCTCAATTACTACCACTGTCCAACGACAAGAATCAATCGCAGCCTTAAGCAACATACAATTATCCGCTATTGAGAACAAAAACGACAGTAATGATAATAATAATGATAATAACAATAATAATAATAATAATAATAATAATAATAATAAAATAAGTAAACCATTGATAAGTGAGTTAGCTTCGTCAGCTCAAATCTCACTCAGCCCTTCTAGTCATAATTCAATTCAGTTGCCTACATCGTCAGACCCAAAACTGATCAACGACCCAAAACAACGACAACAACAGTCAGAGGAGAAAGTGAGTATTTCGTTTTTGTTTATTCAGCAGCTCATCAATGTTTTACATAATTATTTTCTGTTGTAGACTAACCCATATGTGTTTGAGTAGACCTACTGATTCTAATTTGTTTGATTTATTGTTGAGGTTGATTTGAACTCAGTTGATGAGAAGGCTGTTCCTGAGGATACATCAAGATGCTCGAGTGCATCTACACCATCAGATTCATCAACGCCAACAATTTGGGATACATTCAAAATTCTTGGCATGCAATATACTAAGCGACAATCTATTAAGTGTTAGTTAGTTTATTAAATGTTGACTACTGTTTATATTTATTGATAAAAAAATTCAATGGAATATAAACAGAAATGATAAAAATATGTTTGTTTTCAGCTCAAAAAAGTTGTTCTGCATCACTCGATGAACTGATTCGGATGCGACAAGAAGAACAACAGCAACAAGCGTTCTCGAACGACGTAAGAACACCTCATAATGGAGCTCAGTCGGCACGTCTCCTTCAAAATCAATCAGCAGATGATCGATCGAATCATATGTTGAATCTTACCCATACAAATACTAACAGTACTAATATTCCCTCTTCAAACGGTTCTACTCCGAAACAAGAATCAAAAGTATCCGACGAAACCACCAGCATCGTCGATTCCTCTTCGTTGATGCGAAACACCGATGAAGTATCATCAAAACTGTATCAAATTTCGACGGCAGAAAATATTTCTGAACAGGAGCAAAAAGATAATAATAAGAGTGAATGTTGTGAGTCGAGCGTAAGGGACGAGGAAGAAGTGGTTGAAAAAAGAAAAGAAAACGAAAAGAAAGGAACGAATGATGAGATGCAATTGGCGATAATGAAGCGACGAACACCTTCTAAGGATAGCGTTCTGAGTAAATTGAATGAAGTTGTCGAGAAAGCTGCGACGTTGAATAATAATGGTTGTCAAGCTGAACGTGCTGAACGTGTTCGTAATGGACAACCTATCATTGACAATAAAAATAAACGTGTTTATGAAAATGGGAAATCTCATCATGAAATTGATAGTGAAGCTATGGTGAGAGATGCGAAGTCAAAAATGGTTGCGAAAGATTTGACAGAAGATGAACATACATTAGTGGGTGCAAATGGATATTGTAGAGATAGGAATGAGCCTGCATTGTGCACAACTCGAATGGTGGCTGGTAGTTGTGTAAATGAACTTCTTGATCTGGTTGAGGACTCAGAACGAAAAGAGTTGAATATGGCTAAATTCGATGCGACCATAAAATCGTCAGAGCGCTACCCTACAAGTGGTCGTGAGATTCATTCTGAGCATGGTAAACGAACCACGAGAAGAACCAATAAACAACAGCAACGGCAACATCAAGTAAGTGTTGAGCAGTTGCCTCAGTCCATTGCTACAATTCATGAAGAGGGTATCTCAGCAACGTGTGCTGAAGAAAAAACAACTGCCAATGATCGTGGAAGTGCATCTTGTGAAACATTACTGAATGCTCCAATTGCAGCAACTCTCAGTCCTGACGTTAATGTTACGGTAAATAGCGATGAAAATGCTGCTAAACGATTGCACCAAGGTGATGGTGATAGGTTTATTGTTGATCGCTATTATCGTCGACGTTATGAAACACCCGAACGTAAATTATCGAGTATCTCGGAGAAGAGCGCCGAATTGGTTAACGATGATGACTCATGCACGTCGAAATCGTGTCCTGCAACCACTCGTGTTTGTGATCATAGACATACGCCTGAGCTGAAACGAAGATTTCAGCGTAAATTTAGTGGGTACATTTTGGATGAACGTACTAATAAAGCGCCAGTAATACGTAACTGAACGAAGTACGCAGATTT
>JAPYMA010001472.1:0-10078 GCA_035041965.1 Anisakis pegreffii | reverse complement strand
TATGTATTGCTTGATCGCTGCAAATTAGTGCACCGTGTTGACGATGATTCAAACATGATAACATCACTGCATAAGGTGAGATATGCTTTGAGGCAGCAGCTTTGCATTATTTCTCTTTTCAATTGCGTCTAATCGTTTCTCGTTACTCTTTGAGCGATTCTCGTTTATTTCTCATCTGGCTTATTAGACGAGGAATTCAGCCAGGTTTATTTCGAGTATTGTTTCGTTAAATTCTCGTTGAGACATTTATTGTATGTGCGTATTTTGTGTGCTAATAATAAGATAAGAAAGGGTTGGTTCCGCTTTTGCTGACTGTGACTGCTTAGTTGGTTGGTCTGAATTCGAATCGAAATTTGAAATTCACAAGGGAATTTCTTGAAGAATTAAGTGATGCTTTGTTTTACACTTGCGTTTATAAATATTTATGTCTGAGGCATGCGTTTCTATTTATTCTTATCACATATGCCCAAACACTTTCATTCTCAACATTTATTATCTCTGTATATATATATATATATATATATATATATATATATATATATATATATATATATATATATATATATATGTATATATATATATATGTATTTGTGAACAATACGTTTAAGAACGCTCTTAACAAGAACAATACCCATTCGGAAAGGCAGCGCAAAAGCAAACAATCAGCCACAGCTGTCGTATGATTAGGATTATTGGTGATATTACAAATTGAATTATTTATAAACTTGGATCGAGTACATATATATGGTTATTGTTGTTATTGTGCGATATTCAACTTTGTTAACTCGCTTTGAAGATGTATAAGTTCTTTCATCTATCATTATGATCATACATGTATAATGTGTTGTCTCGATAAAATACGATGATTGAAACGTATCGAAAAGATTGATTTTTTTGCAGAAAGTATCGTTTTTGGCGCGTAAATAAAGTTATATGAGAGAATGGATGGATAATTTGGTTCATTGTCGATAGTTGTTGGTGCGTAGGGAGGTGGTTTGTGTTAAGTGATATGATGTATTATAAGCTTGATAGTGTATGGTTTGGTTGGGTATGTGATATAGTATGATAAGATTCAGTTGGGTACATAATATGCATTAGTTTAGAAGATGATATATTTTGATAAGATTTGGTTTTGTACTTGATATGAGCCGTATCGATAAAATTAGCTGTGTGATCGATTGATTCATTGCATGATTATACTGCTATTATTGGTTGCGGAATCGAAGCATTTAATGGGATATTTGTGCTCTGATGTGGTTACGATTCATGTTTCATACCAAAGGGGGTGAATGAAGTTGATTGCTTTTATTTAATAGTGTTTGTAGGAGGTTTGAATATTTATAAGAAGAATGGGCCACCGTCTATCGTCGTTATCGTCAGGAGTAACAGGCTCACAAGTCGACAATTCAGCGTTTGATGGTGTGTGCTCATTGATTGTTGGTACTCAGTATTAATATGAACAAAAGCATAAATGAGAGTAAATATGGTGAATGAGATTACAGATGATGCATCAGGGTCTTTATCACGATCCGAATTGATGAATGCTGCTGCCGCAGCGTCAAGCACGGATGGTCGGTTGGAATGGGCACGAAACAGGTTTGAAGATGAGACAATGGTTGCGTCTGAGCCTGACCTGTTGATTGGATTATCAGTGACAGGTAGAGCGTCGTCGAGTATGCATCACAGAGGATCATCTTATCATCAACAGCAACAATCCTCATCGCATGGCCATCCGTCAGCTGTAGTTAATGAACGATTGTTTGCACCACCAGTGAGTATCCGACAGCCATCGGAAACGATCTCGTCATCACCTTCAGTGTCATCTTATTATTCCGCATCCAGCACACCCCCAAACAATCCCAACAACACTTCACATCGCAATTCTTTGATCAGTTCCATTGTACAATCGTCACATCGACCAATATTCGCATCAAACGCATCAACGCATCGAAACAATACTAGAAGCAGTTCACCGGCTAATCCTTTGGTAGTATTCTTATTTTTTGTTTGTTTACTCACATATTAATATTATTGTTAATAACAATGGAAATAATGATTCAGGGGAGTGCGTTTGAGGATATGTGGCGTCCATCGCGATTGGATATAATTTTGAATTCACCCGCACCAGATCGAATGGTACAAGAAGCTCACGCGTGGAATCCGGATGATAGATCGTTGAATATCTTTGTTAAAGATGACGATCATTTGACATTTCATCGACATCCTGTTGCACAATCTACCGATTGTATTCGTGGAAAGGTTACTTGTCGCTGTCGTTATTACCGTTTGTTGTCAATGATGTTGATGTTAAGCAGTCTAGGTGGGTTATACGAAAGGTTTTCACGTTTGGCAAATCATATGGCCAACTAGACAACGTGGTACACATGCCGTGGTCGGGCTTGCTACAAAAGCAGCGTCATTACATGCTGTTGGGTATACAACGTTGATCGGTTCGAATACTGAATCGTATGGATGGGATTTAAGTGAGTTGTTTTTTTCATTCATTCACATATTCAGTTGCATATTTGCTCGTGTAATTGTGTTCACTTTTCGCAAGCACGAGCCTCGTTCCTCTTCGAGGCAGTTGTTAAAAGCAAAGTCTTTGAAATTTTCGGGGCATACGAAGTGTTTTCGGGCTTCTTGTTGATGTTTTATATGTTTGTTATTACTACAGTTCGAGGAAAATGCTACCATGACGCGAAGAATACATCAGCGTGGAATTATCCGTTACTGTCTTCATCATCAAGTCGTCGTCACACAGACGCAGACACCCATTCAACAAACAACAACAACAACAGCACCACACAAATTCCAGATCGTTTTTATTGCATATTGGATATGGACGAAGGATATATGGCTTTCGCCAGTGAATTTCAATATTATGGCGTTGCCTTCACGGGTTTAAAAGGCAAGAAGCTGTTTCCAATTGTATCATCGGTGTGGGGTCATTGTGAGATCACTATGCGATATTTGGGTGGATTAGATCGTTAGTTTTTTTATGATTCGTTTTCTTATTTATTTTTTTTTCTTTGTTATTATCATTCGTTACACTCAATTACCTTTAAAAAAGATGCGAGCATTATTTTCAGGGATAGTTTTGTAGGTAGTGAGTTTTATGCACTTGAAAGTTGTTGTGCGCAATTTTTGCTTTCATTGTCTGAAGAGGTTGACTCTTGTTCACACCACCCGCCGTACTGTAGAGAAACAGATTCTGTGCGTTTATTAGTTTAATGGAATTTTTATTGTTGATTTGTTATGTGTTTGTTCAGCCGAACCGACTGCGTTGATGGAGATTTGCCGTAGAACGATACGAAGTCGAATTGGTAAGCAGCACATAAATCGTGTAAATGAATTGAATCTGCCGAATGGACTCAAGAATTATATCTTACATAAGTAGTAATGAATAATGAAGATTGTTATCGTTATTATTACTGCTATTAATCAATGGGTGGTGCCAGCAGCAATTGCGATCGTTTCAGTGGAACTTACTCAAAAACGGGTGGCTATTATTATATGTTTATATAATCATTTCATATTTATATATTGTGTTATTATTATTATTACTAATACCATTATTGTTGTTATTGGTATTATAATTACTTATTCGTAATCTCACCATTAACTCAACTCAAATTTCACCAATTCTATATGTGATATACTGACTTAACCATGCAAAACCTAACTCCATTATTAGTATTGCTCTATTCATCTTGTATAATATTGCTATTGATGAATATTGAATGTGGCGTATTATTGTCTTCGTGTTAATACTATAATATTGCTACTGATGAATACTATTGGCATATTATTGTCTTTGTATGTGATAGAACTGTTTTCTTTTGGGGTGGCAACTGTGGCTGTGAGGCGTAAGCGAGCGTGCTTCAGTGGAAGTAAGCCCCGCCCTCGGTGGCGTGTACTCTTTGCAGTGATGGTATTTGGGGTTGGAGCCAATAAGATGTACAATATGAATGTGATTGTATTCTGGAATATTTCAGTGAAGAATTTCAATTGTATTCATTTGCTTAGTTTCAAATTGAATGTTGTATGAGTGTATTTGATTGTGCACATTGTATGTATAGGTATATATGATATTGTTATTGTTCATTAATCGCTATTGTTGTATGTCGCGAAATTTGTCATGAGTTGTCATCACAACTGTTTTGAGCCGATGCTGATAAAATTTTTCATCTGAACTTGTGGAAATTATTTGAAAATTTTCATTTTTATTATTATCTTTTGTCAGTCCACTTTTGGTCGTCATTGTAACGGTGCTTATGTTGCCGTTATGATTATTGTTATTATTATTCGTGATTTTTATGAACAGATTCAGATAACAAAATGAATGAAATGGAGACCAGTAATGGTGAAGCAAATGAGCAACAACATCATCAGATTGCAAGAAGCGGAGAGGTATATTCTGTTGTATTTGTTATTCTATTTATTCAATTACAATGTTTGGTGTATACAGTAACAATAAATAATTGTGTTTTAATAGAAGGACGAGGATGTGGATGGTAGCGGTGAATCAGAAGATGATTTGATGAGGGATTACATCGATAAAAGTGATTCCATTCAGCAGTTATTCTTTGACTTTGAGGCATATCCGCTTGCTGATACGGATAAGATTGGCATCATTGATATGTTAACTCAGGTTCATTTATTATCATTTGTTATTGTTTATTTTATCTTGTTGTTGAGATGGAGAGCGTTATAAAGGTGCTGATAATCTTTACAGATATTCTTGAGAGCAAATATTGACTTAGATGGTATGGCCGCAGAGCTGATAGAGCAGTCGCCATTTGGTTGTGTTTTTAAGGTGATTTTCAAAGTTATTGTTTGTTATTATTGTTATTTCGTATTGTGGTAATAATAGTTATTATTGTGTTTTTTGAACATCATTTTGTTTGAATTTGAATTTGTTGATTTTATAGCCTGCTGATGATACTGCTGATGAGGATAATGAAGATATGCTATTTGGCGTTGTTTCGATGTTAGAAATGACAACTTCAAAGGTTGTTTTCTATTTAGTTATTTCACTTTTAGTTTTGTGATAGTCTGTCAAGTATTAGAAGCTAAATAATGAATAACGATAAAAATGAGTGATGATCACTACTTTTGTGATAATGTTGAATTATACAGTATTAGATAATTTAGAAGTATGGAAGTGACATATGGAATTTGTTGAGGGATCGTGCGAAGAAATTTGGACAAGAAAAGAATATTTTATCTTATTTAGAATCGTTGAATATTAATTTGAATAATAATAATAATAACAATACAAGAGTGGGATTATTTATCAATGAACGTATGTTACATTTCCCACCGTCGATATGTTCACCAGCCTTCAGGTCTTTGAGGTGAATTTTTTTTAAAATTTGAAATAAATAAATTTTGACAAGAGTTTCATCCGATTGCTTATCGTAGACTGCTGTTCATGTAAGTTGAAGTTTTGAACTGAAGAGAATTAGTCTCAAGGAGTACCAAACCGGCAACTGAAAGCTCGAGCGATTCGAGATCCAAAAAATTTATTTCATTTTAGAATTTTTTTGGTTTGCAATAAATGAATAAATTTCCAAAAGAATTTCACCAGATCGCATCTTCGAGTGCTGACGTAATTGCCGAATGAATTTACCTAATAGATTGTTAATATTCATTTTAGAGAGGATATTTTATCAAACGGTAATAAGTATCGTTTTGATATTATTGTTATGATACAAAAGATTCGAATTGCGGATAATCAAAGTGGTGCAACCAGTAAACAACATAATAAGAAGAAGACTAGTAAAAATGATTATACTAATAATAAATCTCAACATATTATCTATGATAATCCCGAGGAAAAACTTTTGTTGGAACGATTTGAAGAGGTAATTCGGTGATTTATTGATGTTTTTTCACAATCGGCGTCGAAGTGGACGGATCTTGTGTTAACGACTGTAATACCCTCTCAGCAGTATCGACCTTGCTCACGCTATGCAATAGCGCTTGCTCACGCTATGATAATCGATAATAATAACCAATATTAGTATAATATAAATCTAGTAATGCGCATTTGTGGTTCAACCCAGCATGTCATTTGCTTATTCGTAATAGTAATATGAAATAAAAAGTGGTAAATAAATAAATAAGTGGACATTTTCAGAGTGATGCTGATAATTTGATAAGGTATTTCGACTATCCGGTACAGTCGGATGTCGAAAAGGAGTCGAAATTCAATTCAATAGTAATAAATGATGTTAATTATAGACCGTACAGGCGTGTGTGTTTTTTGAATGCACAACAGTTTGATCATTTTATTGAATGTGTTATTAACAATTAATGTAGTTTTTGAATAAACGACTTGTTTGTTTTATTGTTATTACCTGTTGTCGTTGTTGTTTTTAAATACCATTGACATATTGATGAAAATAATAAAAATCTTAAACGGTTTGACTCACCGATAACAGCTAGGCATTTGTTTGAATCAATTGCATATTGATGATTATATTTCCGTTGGGAACATTTGTATTGCTTGATGATTGCCTATCTTCTGCTTTGATTCTACGATTTTTGGTAGTTATTATTATTACTATCTGTGCGAAATGTTTTGAAGAGAAGAAAATTCTCCCGCAAAGAAATTTTTGTTTTTGGCGCGTGAATAAATGGATGTAAACGTGGATTTGGTTCATTTTTGATGGTTGTCGGTTTGTGGTGAGGTGGTTTATGATAACGGTGGATTTTATGATAGGTTATGGTGAGATGTAGTTGGGTGTGTAGTATATAGCTTGGTTTGATGTGATAAGGTATGTAATGTGATACGATAAGGTTGTACTAAGAATATTAGTTGTAATCGATTGTTTCGCTTTGTTGATTAGTCCATTAAGCCGCTCATCGTATCACCACAAAGTATCATCACCGTCCGAACTCTCTTGTTTTTATTGGAACTGTTCGCGAATTTGAATCAGGAAAATCTACTTCAAAATTCAACTGTTTTTTGTGATCAGATCATTTTGTGTCCCCTCTTCCTCGTTCCCTCTTAAAAAAACCCCTGACTAGACTACTGATCGTTGATCTTTGTAAATAAAGAACCGCCACCAATATTTGAGAAAAACGTCGTCTTTCTCACTGAAACCAAACATGAGTGCCTACTACTCAGTAGTGGGTTTTAATTGCCTAATATGATTGACTGAATATTGACTTTCGTGGTGATGATAGCTGATTGTGTATGGGCTTGAGTTAATGATATAGTTTTTTTAGATATTTTCAATAAGAGTAATAAATAAGAGACGTACTAGACATAAATTCGCGGTGATTTATTATGGCATCGTCAAAGAGTCAAGATGCTTGGTCAATTGCTGCTGAACAACAGGAACGCAATGCAATGCTGGCGTCAGATGTATCTTTGTTTTGTTTTATTATCATTGTCATTGTAAAGATACCTAAATATAGTCATTTTTTTGGAATTCCGAATCGAAGTCAGCAGCGTCGTCAGTGCGGCGAATTTCACAAGAATCAAGTGGAGATAAGGCCATTTGGAGTGTGGATGGAGATCAACCAGATTTACGTAGGCTATTATTTGTTGCAATCGCAATCATCGGTAATTTTTTAGTTAACATGTTTATGGAAGGAGGCGATGCTGCAAGCCTGAGCTTTTGAACTGTGCACCAGCCTCGGTCCCGCGCCTCAGGCTTCGATGTAAACCCGAGGTGAATCTCAGCCAAAAGCAGAGGTTAGCCTTAGCTTAAGGCTTATGATCCCCTTTCATAGCCACGTTGACTATAATATTACCAAAAGGAATGTGTGAATTTCAATGTACATACATATAATAATATTTGTAATAAAAAGGACGATTTGAAGCGATGCCGAGTGAAGAAATCTCGTTGTTGAATAAGATCTTGCATAAAAAATTGGAAAATCTTCAACAGGGAAGTGTTCAAATATCCCAGTTGCAATCTGATCCGAGTTCACCGTTATATTCAGCGAATACCTTTGAAAGTCTTCGGTTGTGAGTTGTGTTTTTTTTAAATTGTTTCCATATTTGCTAAGTTGATTTTAATAACATTAATGCCTATTCAATACGGAGTATGTTTGATAGTGATAATATTAGTGATAATAATAATAAAAATATGATAATACTTGTAGGAAAGAAGATTTATTACGTGCACTTCGTGTAATGGGTTTTTTAATGCCATCGAAGATACAAGAAGCTGCATTGCCATTACTGCTGATTGAACCGTATGTGTATCAATGAATAGTTTTGAGTGGATCTGCTTTTAGCTTTGTTTGATATTGTTCTTGGAATGACAAATGAATAAATATCAGACCGCAAAACATGATCGCACAATCACAAAGCGGCACTGGTAAGACGGCAGCGTTTGTATTAACGATGTTATCACGAGTAAACATCGATCACAAATGGCCTCAATGCCTTTGTCTAGCACCCACTTATGAACTAGCGATTCAGATTGGTGAGGTGGTCACTGCAATGGCTCAATTCATGCACAATTTACACATCCGATATGCTCTGAGAGGTGAACGAAGTGAGTTTCACCTTTTTATTCTTATTATTCTTATTATTAATTCACTTAATTATAGTACCACAAGGTGAGAAAATCGAAGAGCAAATAGTGATCGGTACACCGGGTAAAATGCTTGATTGGGTGGTTAAACTGAAAGCGATTGATGCATCAAAAATAATTTGCATGGTATTCGATGAGGCTGATGTCATGATCTCTCAACAAGGACACCGTGACCAGTCGATTCGACTGAAAAAGTTCGTTGTTATTTGTTTTTATATTCATATGTTTTTCACTTTTATTGATAACATAGTTTTGAAGAATTGCCGTTATTATTGTTGTTATTGTTACTGTCACCATTATTGATATTTTTAGTGTGATTATATTTATCATTAGTTGTAGCATAATAGCAATAATTCTTATTGCTGTTCATGTTTTGATCTCTAATGAAAATTTGCGTTGTTTCAGTGAACTAGAAAAGTCTGGTGCGAAATATCAAAGTTTATTATTCTCAGCCACTTATGACGATGCAGTGATTGCGTTTGCTGAATCGATTATTAATGAAGCCGTTGTCATAACGTTTGCATTTGTTTATAATTTTTCATCGTTATTATTATCACCATCATCATTATGTAATAATAAATAAATTTAAGGGTACGTCGGGAAGAGCAAACGCTGTCGAATATAAAGCAGTACTATGTGAAATGCGGAAATCGCGAAGAGAAATACGAAGCAGTAATGAATCTGTATGGTGGTTTAACAATAGCATCAGCAATCATTTTTTGCTATGTATGTTATTGTTGTTTGTATTGTTATGGATTATAATCATAATTTTGGGTTGAAAAGTAAAGGGAGTCGCTGCAAAGTGCGATCATAATAATGTGAAGAAATAACTAAAAAATTCAGACTCGTAAGTCAGCAGAGTGGTTGGCTACTCGAATGACCGAGCATGGTCATGTTGTAGCTTTACTGCACGGTGAATTGCGCATTGAGGAACGAGCTCGTGTAATACAATGCTTCAAAGAGGGCTATTACAAGGTGCTTGTTACGACGAATGTTTGCGCGAGAGGTTTATCTTTTGTATCATTATTTTGCCTTATATCAATAGTAATTAACAAAGAGATGATTAAATGCTCCGTTGAGAGAGGATTTTTCGTAAAAGAAACAGTATATCATCAAACAACATTGTGATTATTACTTCGTTCTTTAAGGAATTGATGTATCACAAGTAACAGTAGTAATAAATTATGATCCACCATTAACCTTCTCGGAAACACCACAACCAGATATCCCGGGACCTCTCGCACCCGAAGCGAGAATCATACCACTAGACCACTCAGCCGTGATATCACATTCTGGGGTCTTGTGAGAACTGGCAGTTCCGGGAAGTTTCAAGCTCAAAGAAGTGTTGAGACATCCATCATATGTCCATAAAAATATTTGTCTTGCGGAAAGCCAAAATGTGGGGCTGAGCCGGGGATCGATCCCGGGACCTCTCGCACCCTAAGCGAGAATCATACCACTAGACCACTCAGCCGTGTCACTTTCTTCATGGGATCTGTGAGAACTGGCAGTTCCGGAAA
>JAPYMA010001471.1:0-11669 GCA_035041965.1 Anisakis pegreffii | reverse complement strand
TGTATTCAGCATTGCTATCGGTGTAAATATTATTGTTACCAATTCAATTCCGTAAATGCGACGCCAGATTATTTCGCGCTATGGTGGCTTAACTATCGCTTGATGTTGTTGATACCGATTTGTGTATGAGTAGAATGGAATATTTCATGACGCACACGAAATCTTTGATGCGGATTTATGAACAAACTAACATAACAATCAACAAAATTACGCTCTCGTGATTGGGAATTAGGTAGTAAATAGTTGCTCAATAATATCTGAATTCTAAATAGTGATAGTTTTTACTGGAATAACTGTGATTTATCAAGACTTTTGCCTTTATATTGATTATATCACCTAACGACAAAAATTTCACGACGATAAGCATGACAGTGCATTGATGAGAACCGAAAATTACAGGTCCAACGAACCTTCGGCCAAATGTACGAGGAGGTTACGTATGGAAAAGACCTCTCAGGTTCAGCACTAAGCATCTGCGATTCGCTCGAATCCCTCGGTCCCACTTTCAGCAGTGTGCTTTACGATATCATCGATATTGCATAGCATCAATGCTATACCTACGTATTCTGCAGATTTTTCTGCGATTAGTTCTAAAAACGCCTCATATGGATGGAAAGAGTGAGAAATCGTGTTGGTTTTTTGTACATGGATGTGTGTTGTCATTCAGAACATGTTGCGTTCTCTGTCATAAACATGTTATAGCTGAGATTAAAAGAACGAGGTGATCAGTGAGATGCTTATCATCAATGAAGTTTTATTTCTGCAAAACAAATGCCACAATGAATTTGAAATAATTATCTTGGAACCCATAATAATGGAACCGTGAGAAGTGATGACGAAAAATATCCTGCAACAGTATCCCATTATACGTCGGCGATATGAAGTTCCCTACCAAGAACTCACAGATTGCCAGAACTGATGACAATAGTGGAGACAGTTTCACTTGACACCTTAACATCAAGAGCGTCTGGTGGATTACAAAATGCAACGGCGAAACCTTTTGACTTACTTGAATCCTAAAAATTTGGATTCAATCCTCCCTATCATTTGTTGTGGCAACATCAAAATGTCTGTGTAATATAAGGATAACTAGGGCAGTTCTCAGTAACACATATACTCTATTTATTGAAAGGTTGATCTGTGAACATTTTATACAGTTACTTTTCATCACCAACTGCGTGGGCAGCCTCTAAAATTCGCCTCGATTCTTTTGCAAACAACGTCTGTAAAAGTGTTGACACTGGCGATCAGAGTAACACATTGATGAGGTGGAGCATTCACGCTGATATAGTCGATAGCTATCAGTAATTGCTGTTTTTAACAACGTTTTTCAGTTCAATTTTAATGTTGTTTTATAATGTTGAAAGTGTGATTTCATAATCAAAATTGATACATTGTTCTTCGTTAACGTAAAAATTCATAACTGCTGACGTATGCACTCTGGTTGCCATGGTGCTTTAATAAGCTGAGTTTTTCTGTTTTGTGATTATTTCTCAAGTGCTCACATGGATAATATTTTTTGCAGCTGAGAGGTAGTTATTTCATATTCGGGAGATGTTGTTCTTCACTGAAAATTGATACGCCACACTTGCTCGTTAATATGTGAATTTATAACCACTGATGGACATAGGCTTGCTGCCTTAATCACAAATTTATGCTTCTAAAATTCACCTAGATTGCCTCGTAGACAGTTTCTCACCAACTGTTCACATACGTCATGGGAGAAACACTGTTTGGACGTGGTGTTCGAGAAGCAATCACTCCTGCACGTCCGATAGGTAAAGACACAGCGTTGGAGAACTGAAATTCAGACGAACTTTTAAGTATTCTAAATTCTCCAACCACTGTTCGGGTTTTCGTCACAAGAGAAGCGGTGGAATTTTTCCAGAAACGGAAGAAGGAAACCGATGAGAATGACGGGAATCGTCAGATGAGCAGTGCCTTACTTCGAGAAACTGCTGCTTTCACAGTTGTTGAGGGACCTGAAAATAGCAAACAATCGAAGATGAATAGTTCATGAAGTCAATTTAGGTCCCGAAGTCCGAGCCACCTTCCATGTGGTAAGAAATCTCAAATGATACAATTTAATCAGCTTCTTTGTAGATTTAGAATTCGAACATAACTCCATCCACTGATTATAACTCACTTAGATGAGAATTCTAGAAGTGCACGTGAATTCTCAGTAATGATAATCCGTTGAATTTCGCACACTGATGACAAGGAAATATGTAAAAGACAATCTTGATAATTACCTGTGAATGAGTGAAGAGCCACAACCACTAGGAGTATGAAGCACCACATCGCGACCGATGGAGTTACACCTGTGACAACAAGCACAGAAGTTTTGTAATGAGCTACATCTAAATTCTCTCGATCGCTCCTCTCTTCCTCTCCATTCATATTCTTTGTATCGTTGTAGGTCAGTGTTGCTGTATTCAGCATTGTCAGCGATTGTTATCAATTCAATTCCATAAACGAGATGTCGGATTATCTCCCGCTATGGCTTGACTGTCACAAGATTTTATTCATACTGACTTGTTTACGAGTAAAATGGAATATTTCATGAGGAATATGACATCGTTTATGCGGATTGCTGAACAAACTGACACAATCGTCAACAATTTATTCTTTCGTGATTGCGATTCAGAAAGTGAATAGTTACTTGTTGCTGGCAACAGCTCTATTCTGTTAAGTGATAGATTCTCCAGCAATTTCTATCGAAGAGAATATCTTACTGCTGTTGCTGGAATTGCTACTATTCTAAGCAGAGATTGCTAAGCAAGTTTGGCCTAATTTGCATTTGCCCTCTCGACTTTTCGCCTCTGGACGTGGGGGTTATATGACGAACAGAAGTGTGTTAGAAATATCTAAGAGCATTGTGTTCTTGAGCATTTGGAAGTGTTGTCAGCTTGAAAATGCTGTTCATCTTATTCAGGACAAAATCATAGATTGATCAATACAGATGCAATTAAATGAAATGAGGGGCAACCTAGTAGCTCAGTTATGCGAGATACCGTCAGAAGCTGAAAATAAGAAGAATCGCATGATAATGTAGGTGCTTTCCAAAAAATACATTATCTAAAGAATTGCATGTGATGACGATATCATGTCGCTTTTCAGCTAGCTTGAGGATTGCCCCAGTTTGGAGATCGTGCTCGTAATATTCGTGACTTGATTACATGTCGACTGTATTGAAATGAGCGGCAATGCGTTTTATTGAAATGAGCAGATCTATAGAAATGAGCGGCAGTGTAAAGAAATTCTCTTGCTTAAGGGCTGAAGCAAGGGCAGTTTTAGTCCGGAAATGCTGCTCATAATGTTCATATAATAGTTTATCATCTATCAATGGGAAGAGCAAATGTACCGACATTGGTGGTACATTGAAATCACTGGGCTGTATGAGGTACGTCCAGCTCAAAAGCTATTCCTCAAGTGGATATTAGCATATTTGCTGAAAAAAATACATTCATTTCGGAGGCACAGACTCCACTGAATCTGGCGATGCAGATTTTTCAGCAGAACGCTCGAGAATTCACTCAAAATCTAATTTGTAGTGATGGAATGAATCAGTTATCATATTGTCAAAGTTTTGTTCCAGTCATCGTTACCTAATTCCTTAAATTATTAAACGAAACTTTTTCCGCGAATCGGAAAGAACTTCCTCATTCAGAGGAAAGTTTTGCTCGAAACCGAGTGTTGTAGCAATGTCACTGGTATTCGCTTTTCATCAAAATGGAATGGTTTTTGCAGATGTAACGGATCCACTGCTGCTGTGTGTGGATGACCTATACGAATGCAAAAAATATGCACTTTTATGTCTTTCGAAGATGCATCAACAACCTTTGATGTTGAATAGATGTCGAGAGACGTGTGGTGTATGCGATTGCAAGGCTGCTGAGGATCGGTGTTCTGTTTTTGCAGATCACTGCCATGAGTTGAGGAAATGATTTAAATTTGCGCTAAAAAGTATGAATATTGCGATGGAGATCCGAGATGATTCCAATTCGGCTTAGACGATGCTTTTCAAACACTTGTCTATTGCTCGTTTGATCGAATGCAATATTTCCATCACACTCCGATAAAAATCTTCCTATAATCTCGATCGTTATGTGTGTTCATTCTTATGGATTTCCCATGAGAGACTCGAATTAATGTCACCCTATTCAATGGCATTATGTTACTGTGCTAATTTGTACTGGTTATTATTTTCTAAACATTCATTTCCTCCTTGCTCAGGTTTATTTTGCATGATGGCTTGAGTGATGGAGGATGACTTTGCTGAGCTGGAAATTTTAAATCGCGTAGTCATTTGTTACGAACAAAACGAATGCTTGATGCAATGATGTAAATGAAGTTTTTTTAAAGTATTTTTTTCGATGTTAAGAGACAATTCAATAGTAGCGTTGTTGTGCTCTGCTTGTGTACACAGGATGTCTCATTGATAGTCGTCGTGAGAACAGAAGCACCTGAAATTGGTTTGCAAATGAAATCAGAATGTTTACGATTAATTGGTTGATTTGCTTTTATTGACTTAGTTTACGATTAAGTTTTGTGACCAATTTTTGGTGAATCCGATATGAGGAAATCACCAAACTTTTAATCGGTACGAAAGATAACAAAAAATCGCTAAAATCTCAAGGAAGTTCGGTAATATCGCTATGGCGATATCTTTTAAAAGTTATTTTGGAATTTCACGGTTAACACTTTTCCATCCTGGAAGCGACTGGTAAAAGCTTTCAAAGGAAAATTGTTTGGTTCGACTACAAAACTCACATAAGCGAAGAATATGTGAGTTGTTGAGGATAATGCAGCATGGCACGCAGGAGCAATTTAAACATTTTATTGCAAATTAAGTGACTTATTACTAATTCTCAAAGTATTACATGACGCTCGGGTTTATGAATCATATAATGAACCCATCCAACGCTTTGTTCTATGCCCAATTTACGCCACTCGAGTTCGGTTGATAATCGATCTGCGGGCAGAGCCCTTGCGACTGCTTGCGGTACATGAACATGTCCGAAAATGACTTATTGGTATGACTGAGTTGATACGATTTTGATATCCAAATTCTCATTAAGATCTGTTATTTGGTTCGGTAGTACCTTTGCATAGTTTTAAATGTTTTGCAAAAACTTCTCTACGGAGTCGTTGCTGATTATTACAGTAAAAGAAAAGATCTGTCTAAGAAGCAAACCTCTACAACTCCAGAGAGTGCTCCATTACCCCTTTTGATGATCCGGCGGCCTACCAGATCACCAAAAGGGGTAATAGAGCACTCGAACGTGAGAACCACTAGCCTGGTAAGTCTGATAACTATATTCTTGATAACCACTATCTCGACCCTTTCAAAATAATGTGATAATGTGATCCAATATCTCAGGATCCGCTAAAATTTGTTACCTAATGGGTAGCGATAGTGTCCGACCGACGTTCGACCGGAAAAATCTCACAAATTTCGGTCGAATTCCGACATTCAGATTCTGACCGAGCGATTTCGAAGTTTTGTCGAAATTCCGAATGTCGCATTCTCAAAACATGAACTCGGTTGGATTCCATCCGAAGAATTGCCGAGCTAAGTCGGAATTCCGAGTATCAAACTATTGAAAGGTCGATTCAGTCGGATTCCGACCGAACTGAACTTTCATTCGGTCATCATCATTACTAATGAGGCAATTAACAATTAAACTGATTGGTTTCAGTGTACTCAAAATGGAGATTGTAATGATATTTTGAACTAAAAATATGATTCAAGACGTGAATAACGGGAACAACACCAATCGGATTTGGTGATAAGCTCAGTTCGAGAGACAATGGAAGTTGAGGCAGCCAAAACATAGCATAACAGATAGAATATGATGTTGTTATTGCACTATTGAGTAAAATAAGTTCAAAACAAATGACACAGATCATCGAACTTACAATTAGCATTTCACCTGCATTCATAATCATCGTCGCGATATTTCTCTGAATAATAGAAACCTCTTTTACCAGTTGACATTTATGGCTCGGAAGTTTCTGGAGCAAACAAATCGAAACACGAATAAAAATTCTAAAAGAGTTAGAGATCAAAGTTCCAGAATGAACGAGTCGGCCGAAAGGAAACCGAATTGATGCTGGAATTCTGAAGGATAGTGATGAATTGAGAGTATGAAATGAATGAATAAGATTCTTCTTTAAAAACAACATTTCCGTATTGTGACATCATTTGAATAAAATTCGAAAACAAGCATGTTTTGAGTTTGCTCTTCACTCGTGAAGATAAAATCCAAAAAAATGTGACGTTCCCGGGTCATTAAAGACGCCGTCAAGGTAAATCGGAACAATTCGAATGCGTTAAAACTGGTGGAAATCCCTTCAAAAAGGAGACGTACTGAAAACTGGCAAACAAAAACGAACCGCACAATTGAGGTGAATCGTTCAAATGCTACTTTCAGCTATGCCAGCAACAAGTGATTCATCTGCGAAGTGGAGCAACAATGAGAAAATAAGCAAATGGTAATGTGATCGTGAATATTCAAGAGATATTGCAAACGGTGCGTAAAAACTTCCGTTTCAGGTTACAATTGCATCAGCAGAAACTGAATGAGGTTTGTCAGTCAATTGACATTTGTGCTGAAGATTTTTTTAACAGTACATTTTGTTTCAGTCTAATGATCACCGCATCCATGAACCATACATTTTTGTTTTAAAGCGATTGATTGCGAACATCAATCGTTACAGTTATCATTTATTATTGTTGCTACTATTATAATTATTATAATTATCATTGTTATTATTCTTGATATTATTCATAATATTATTCTTTATATTACTCGTTAATAATAATTCACCCGTGTGGTTGATTATGGATATGCATGGATTACTCGTTATCCTTAATATATTGCTCTCATAGTTAATATTACTTTTCCTCGTTCATATCATCATTTATTGGCATTATTATTATTTTTATTATCAATTTACTCAGCAAGTACAGGTCGTTATTATAACAGCTCGGAATGAGTTGTTATAGCGGTCGATGGTGAGTGATGCCGAATGACAAATTTTCAAATATCGACGTTTTGCAAAGCTGCTCGAAGTTATATGTTTATTTCATGAATGAGATATAATATTATAGTCAACAATGTAATTTTGTAAACGCGATACTGTGGCTTAACTGTCCCTTGATGTTGTTGATACCAATATGTGTTCATTTGAATAGAATACTTCATGTGACGGATGTCATCTGATCGGATTTTGATATTAACTAATGTAATCCTCGGCAAAATATTCCCTCGCTGCTGGGATTTAGCAACTGAACAGTCGCTTGCCAACTCCTCTCCTTTGTGAAGTGATAGATTGTACAGGAATATCGGTGGCAATATCTGTGGCATTGCAGAAATTCAGCAGGAATATCTATTGCATCACACAACGACAGTGATGATAATGATGAGCAGATAATCTCAAAAATCTAATGATGGGAAGAAATTGCCATGTTCTGGACAAATCTGAGGACACAGTGAGTTTGAAGTTGGTACCCTAATAGTGCTGTAGTAATTTACCGATTAATTATTAGTGATACAATGCATTGAAATGAATGCTGCCTCAGCCATATGAGATACGTTCAGATGATCGGCTGTATCTCCTCACGAAAGCAAAATCGCTCGACAATATAAATACTCTACTGAATGTAGAGAATCTCAGCAATCTAATGGTGTGAAGAAATTTCCATGTTACTAGGCAAACCTGAGGAAACCGTGAGTTTGAATATGGAACCCTAATACTGCTATTGTAATGTAAGTCAATTTTCCAAGAAGGAAAAATTAATTGAATGAGTTATGAAGTCGTCGATTAAGAGTAATAGCTGATATTCTGACAGTTATGAGGACTGTACTACGTTGATAAAACCGAAAACGTACATATATTCAATCTTTTAATTTGTATCGTTGATAGACGGACATACGCAACACTTTTCTGTTTCCAATCCGTAAATGCATTTACATACCTGAAATAGATAAAGCTCACAACTCATTTCTATGCATCGCCGAACTCAGTAGAATCATGAGGCTGTGTTCTCAGCATGAGTCGAGTTAAGGTACGATTT
Source organism: Anisakis pegreffii (assembly GCA_035041965.1). NCBI lineage: Eukaryota > Metazoa > Nematoda > Chromadorea > Rhabditida > Anisakidae > Anisakis > Anisakis pegreffii. Next base: position 3,586 of record JAPYMA010001471.1, on the reverse strand, counting down.
TAAATTAAGAAGAGATCAACAAGTTGTTTATTATCAACAACGTATTTTCTGCAATGCACACAGTATGGAGATATTAGAAAAATTAACGTTAATCACACAATACTAGAACTGTCAACGCTGAAAATGAAGATTATCGCAAAGGACATCGTTTGTAATTCAACCATATCCCATTATATATTGACGATATGTAGTCAAAAAGACGCCATAGTGACTGGAACATTGTTGGCGATTTCATTCCACACCTTTATGTCTTCATTTAGTCGGCTGCAAATTGCGAATTTCTAACATTTTGAGACATTTGCATTCCAAAAATTCGAACTCACTCATTCTCTCTGAGCGTTATTCCAACATCAAAAGGTTTGTGCAACTAAAGGCACAGTTGTGCCGTTTTGTGTAGTACATCATGTCTTTTTCTATGAACTTTTTATGCAATTGGCGTTCACCACCAATTGCTTGAGGAGGATATGGAATTCACCTGAATTCCGTTGCAAACAGTTTCTGTACATCCGTTCACATTGGTTCTTGTCACCACATGCGTTTGACGTGGTAAACGAGAAGCATCCCTTCCTACACGATAGCTGCGTGAGCCGATGACAGTATATCGCGAGAGCTGGAATTCAAATGGGAGTAATTTGAAGCTGGAGAATGAAATAGACGACAATGGATGGATACGTAGCGTCTGAGTAGTTTATTACCTTGATCGGTTCTTGCTGTCACAGTTGTTGAGACTCCTAAAAGTAGTAAATAGTCAAAGATGAAAGGTTCATTGGAGTGAATTATGCTCCATATATTTGAATGTTCGTACGTATAGTAAAAATATCTCTACTGATAAATTTCCTCAGCTGCCTATCGATCCGGTACTAGAGATACGTCTATCCGATAGCTATCACCGACTCATATGAGATCCTGAGAACGACCCCTGAGCTGTCGGTAGTACTAGAGAGATCTTGATAACTACAAATGAATAAGTGAAGAGGAACTAATAAGATTATGAAGCGCCACGTCGCGACCGATGAAGTTATGTTTAGAAAATGTGTACATTCTTTTAGAAGTGTTGAAATGATGCGCAACAGAATTTTCTCTATCGTTACCGCATGTGTAATGTATGTCAATATTGTTGTATTCCACATAGTTATCGGTGACAATATTATAGTTAACAATGTAATTTCGTAAACGCGATATCAGATTATTTCGCGCTGTGGCTTGACTGTTGTTTGATGTTGCTGATTCCGATATGTGTTCAAGTAAGATGGAATATTTCACTGGGCAAATGATATCATCTAATCGGATTCCAAAGTTAACTGCCGTAATCTGCGGCAAACCCTTCTCTCACAATTGGAATTCGGGAAGTGTATTGTCACTAAACAACGGCACACCTCTGTGAACAGACACATATTGCATCAGTATCTGTTGCATGGACCAACGACAAAGATGATGAGAATGATGAGCATTGTACTTAAGGTGAACAGGGAATTTCCAAAACCCGTTCCCAGACATTTCTGAATGTGGGCACGCTTTCGAGATCCCCGAATGCTACGTTTTGTCCCCAGCTTTCCTGTAATGCTCGAAAATCCCCATGCGTGACGTGTTGATCGCGAATCATCCAGTACTGCACGGTTTATAATTCCTTCTGTACCCTTTGGGAACTGAAGTTCGTATGGTTGATAACTATTCCTAATTCTGCTGATAGTATTCAGGTCCTTGTCTTAAAAGAAGCGGTGACATTGCATAGAAACTGAAAAAAATGGAATGGACGCGAATGCGTGGATTAGTCACATCCGAATAATGCATTACCTCGATCAGCTGTTGCTGTCACAGTTGTTGAGGGATCTGAAAGTAGCAAATAATGATAACGAAACCAGAAACCAGAAATCAGATGATTTAACTCGTCTAGTTCAGCTGCTCACTGACATTTTTGATTTGTCTATCTGCTGGTGTTTGATAAGAGGAATGGTAAAATTCTACGGTTTTTTCAACATAGTGCAGAGAGTGGAGCTGAAATATCCTTTGATGGAACGTTCCATTGCGATCTTAACTCATGGCGTTTAGAGTTGAAAAACATAATGCAGATCTGGCCAGGGGAAGCATTTTCGGTTACAAAACTCTTGTTCACGCCAACTGCTTGGGGATATTCTGAAACTCACCTTGATTGTGCTGTACACAGATTGTGTGCATAAAATGACATGGGAGATTACATGACCCTCTTGGGTTGCAAGAACTCTGACATTCCCGCAATCTGTTAAGGCAATATCCAGAAGCTGAAATTCAGATGGACTGTTAATTATTCTAAATCCTTCGATTATTTACGAGTTCTCGTCCCTAGAGCAGCACATTTGTTACTAAGGAGAATGGAGCGGACGTGAATGAAAGTATTGTCACATCTAATCGGTGTATTACCTCGATCAGTTGTCGCTGTCACTGCTGTTGAAGGACCTGAAAACAACAAATAGTCGAAATTCAGATGACAGATGCACTGTTAACTATTCTGACTTGTGTTCTGCTTTAAGGGCTTTAGTTCCAAGGTAATGATGAAAATGATGAAGACAATGAACGTGAATGGAAGGATTTTCAATACCACTACATTACCTTGATCAGTTGTCGCTGTCACAGTTGATGAGGGACCTGAAAATAGCAAACAATTTAAGATGAACAATTCAGTGGAGTCGATTATGCTGCAGAAAACATACCCCAAAATGTACCTATCTGAGCCTGCCTTTCAAAAATGCAACTCAAATGAATTATTAACACTTTCAATTTATCGTGTTAGTGTTCAGATTTCCGTCCAGTGGGCATTGCCTTCGTTGCTCGCACTGTATTAAATGGAAATTTGAACTGAAGAATAGGAATATTACGAGTGAGCTGTGTAATGCGAATCTGGTTAGGGGAAGAATTTTGTAACTAAACTCCAGCATTTGGGTACAAAATTCTTGTTCAACGCTAACTGCTTGAAGATATTCTGAAATTCACCTTGAATCTGTTGTTTACACCATCTGTGCAAATAACCACATGGGACATTGCAAAACCCTACTGGGTTGCAAGAATCCAGACATTCCCGCAATCTGTTAAGGCAATATCCAGAAGCTGAAATTCAGATGGACTGTTAATTATTCTAAATCCTTCGATTATTTACGAGTTCTCGTCCCTAGAGCAGCACATTTGTTACTAAGGAGAATGGAGCGGACGTGAATGAAAGTATTGTCACATCTAATCGGTGTATTACCTCGATCAGTTGTCGCTGTCACTGCTGTTGAAGGACCTGAAAACAACAAATAGTCGAAATTCAGATGACAGATGCACTGTTAACTATTCTGACTTGTGTTCTGCTTTAAGGGCTTTAGTTCCAAGGTAATGATGAAAATGATGAAGACAATGAACGTGAATGGAAGGATTTTCAATACCACTACATTACCTTGATCAGTTGTCGCTGTCACATTTGATGAGGGACCTGAAAATAGCAAACAATTTAAGATGAACAATTCAGTGAAGTCGATTATGCTGCAGAAAACATACCCCAAAATGTACCTATCTGAGCCTGCCTTTCAAAAATGCAACTCAAATGAATTATTAACACTTTCAATTTATCGTG
>JAPYMA010001470.1:0-15837 GCA_035041965.1 Anisakis pegreffii | reverse complement strand
CCATCATCAACCATGTATGGTATCAATAAAATTCGCATTAATTCATGAGAATCAGTTGATATTTATACTGCAGATACTATTCAGGTCATTACCTTTCTCTGATTCCAGTTCGGTTCGGTCATCTCGTCCGGGCACCTTTTGTATCGACTCGGGAGGAGGTGGAGGAGGTGGCTCTGGTGGTGCGGCTGCTCCACCTGGAGTAGCCGCACCGGTGTCTGGCGGCGGTGTAGAGCCTTGTGCTGGTCCGAGTTCTTCGTATTCGTCTCCCATCTGCAGAGCGCTTTCAAACAATTTGGGTGAATTACTGAAGGTTTTCGAAAAAATTGCCGAGCAATATTCACAATACTATCATGATGCTTCAAATACGGTTAGTTATTTATATAAGGCAGTATGATTGCATTTGGGATTGACAGAGATGGATAAATTCTGGGTACTGAAGTATCGAAGGCTGAATGGAAAGAAGCACGACGAGAAACAGCAAATTTGGTATTTACTGATGACATGGAAGTGTATTCCTCTAACAAATTGTGATTGTTGATTACATGAATGTGTCGTCGGTCAGCGATGCATTCACAAACAGTGAACTCTATGCCAACTCTTATAAGTTTCAAAACAGATGAGGTCAATTTGGAACTGCGATCATTTTTTCATGAACTTTTAATGCATACACTTCAACGTAATTCATGCTTTGTTCTTAATTCCCCACAGTTTGTTATTCATGAGCTCGTTTGCATGCATGCGGAATCATTCAAAGTAATGAGTCTGCGCACGAATCGAACTCACCTCGATTTAATCAGCAAACGACTCAACTCGGCTGTGGTACAATACAAAATGAATTCATTTCAGCTATACAGATGCGATTTTAACATTGCAACCTTGCATTTTATGCAAAACATTTTTCGTAAAATTGTGCAAAATTTTCTTTTCCTATGACTGCAAATAGTTCCCAATTTTCTCATCTCCTCAGCTTCCTCGCACACTCAATATTGAAACATATCGCCATCCAATGATTATCACTGACTCACATGAGATTACTATAACGGCAATTGAGTTGTCAGTAATAATCATCAGTTGATGATACGAATCCAAGAGAAAGACAGAATTCGATAGTTACCAGAAAACGAGTGTAGAACAACCACTAAGAGTATGAAGCACCACATCGCGACCGATAAAGTTACGTCTGTGACAATGGGCACATCATCCGAAGCATTGAAATTGAATACAGCAAATTTTTTTTCATTGCTCCCTCGTTGGTATTGCCATATCAATATTGCTGTATTCAGCATTGCTATCGGTGTAAATATTATTGTTACCAATTCAACTCCGTAAATGCGACGCCAGATTATTTCGCGCTATGGTGGCTTAACTATCGCTTGATGTTGTTGATACCGATTTGTGTATGAGTAGAATGGAATATTTCATGACGCACACGAAATCTTTGATGCGGATTTATGAACAAACTAACGTAAAAATCAACAAAATTACGCTCTCGTGATTGGGAATTAGGCAGTAAAAAGTTGCTCAATAATATCTGAATTCTAAATAGTGATAGTTTTTACAGGAATAACTGTGATTTATTAAGACTTTTGCCTTTATATTGATTATATCACCTAACGACAAAAATTTCACGACGATAAGCATGACAGTGCATTGATGAGAACCGAAAATTTCAGATCTAACGAACCTTCGGCCAAATGCACGAGGAGGTTACGTATGGGAAAGACCTCTCAGGTTCAGCACTAAGCATCTGCGATTCGCTCGAATCCCTCGGTCCCACTTTCAGCAGTGTGCTTTACGATATCATCGATATTGCATAGCATCAATGCCATACCTACGTATTCTGCACATTTTTCTGCGATTAGTTCTAAAAACGCCTCATATGGATGGAAAGAGTGAGAAATCGTGTTGGTTTTTTGTACATGGATGTGTGTGTGTTGTCATTCAGAACATGTTGCGTTCTCTGTCATAACCATGTTATAGCTAAGATTAAAAGAACGAGGTGAACAGTGAGATGCTTATCATCAATGAAGTTTTATTTCTGCAAAACAAATGCCACAATGAATTTGAAATAATTATCTTGGAACCCATAATAATGGAACCGTGAGAAGTGATGACGAAAAATATCCTGCAACAGTATCCCATTATACGTCGGCGATATGAAGTTCCCTACCAAGAACTCACAGATTGCCAGAACTGATGACAATAGTGGAGACAGTTTCACTTGACACCTTAACATCAAGAGCGTCTGGTGGATTACAAAATGCAACGGCGAAACCTTTTGACTTACTTGAATCCTAAAAATTTGGATTCAATCCTCCCTATCATTTGTTGTGGCAACATCAAAATGTCTGTGTAATATAAGGATAACTAGGGCAGTTCTCAGTAACACATATACTCTATTTATTGAAAGGTTGATCTGTGAACATTTTATACAGTTACTTTTTATCACCAACTGCGTGGACAGCCTCTAAAATTCGCCTCGATTCTTTTGCAAACAACGTCTGTAAAAGTGTTGACACTGGCGATCAGAGTAACACATTGATGAGGTGGAGCATTCACGCTGATATAGTCGATAGCTATCAGTAATTGCTGTTTTTAACAACGTTTTTCAGTTCAATTTTAATGTTGTTTTATAATGTTGAAAGTGTGATTTCATAATCAAAATTGATACATTGTTCTTCGTTAACGTAAAAATTCATAACTGCTGACGTATGCACTCTGGTTGCCATGGTGCTTTAATAAGCTGAGTTTTTCTGTTTTGTGATTATTTCTCAAGTGCTCACATGGATAATATTTTTTGCAGCTGAGAGGTAGTTATTTCATATTCGGGAGATGTTGTTCTTCACTGAAAATTGATACGCCACACTTGCTCGTTAATATGTGAATTTATAACCACTGATGGACATAGGCTTGCTGCCTTAATCACAAATTTATGCTTCTAAAATTCACCTAGATTGCCTCGTAGACAGTTTCTCACCAACTGTTCACATACGTCATGGGAGAAACACTGTTTGGACGTGGTGTTCGAGAAGCAATCACTCCTGCACGTCCGATAGGTAAAGACACAGCGTTGGAGAACTGAAATTCAGACGAACTTTTAAGTATTCTAAATTCTCCAACCACTGTTCGGGTTTTCGTCACAAGAGAAGCGGTGGAATTTTTTCCAGAAACGGAAGAAGGAAACCGATGAGAATGACGGGAATCGTCAGATGAGCAGTGCCTTACTTCGAGAAACTGCTGCTTTCACAGTTGTTGAGGGACCTGAAAATAGCAAACAATCGAAGATGAATAGTTCATGAAGTCAATTTAGGTCCCGAAGTCCGAGCCACCTTCCATGTGGTAAGAAATCTCAAATGATACAATTTAATCAGCTTCTTTGTAGATTTAGAATTCGAACATAACTCCATCCACTGATTATAACTCACTTAGATGAGAATTCTAGAAGTGCACGTGAATTCTCAGTAATGATAATCCGTTGAATTTCGCACACTGATGACAAGGAAATATGTAAAAGACAATCTTGATAATTACCTGTGAATGAGTGAAGAGCCACAACCACTAGGAGTATGAAGCACCACATCGCGACCGATGGAGTTACACCTGTGACAACAAGCACAGAAGTTTTGTAATGAGCTACATCTAAATTCTCTCGATCGCTCCTCTCTTCCTCTCCATTCATATTCTTTGTATCGTTGTAGGTCAGTGTTGCTGTATTCAGCATTGTCAGCGATTGTTATCAATTCAATTCCATAAACGAGATGTCGGATTATCTCCCGCTATGGCTTGACTGTCACAAGATTTTATTCATACTGACTTGTTTACGAGTAAAATGGAATATTTCATGAGGAATATGACATCGTTTATGCGGATTGCTGAACAAACTGACACAATCGTCAACAATTTATTCTTTCGTGATTGCGATTCAGAAAGTGAATAGTTACTTGTTGCTGGCAACAGCTCTATTCTGTTAAGTGATAGATTCTCCAGCAATTTCTATCGAAGAGAATATCTTACTGCTGTTGCTGGAATTGCTACTATTCTAAGCAGAGATTGCTAAGCAAGTTTGGCCTAATTTGCATTTGCCCTCTCGACTTTTCGCCTCTGGACGTGGGGGTTATATGACGAACAGAAGTGTGTTAGAAATATCTAAGAGCATTGTGTTCTTGAGCATTTGGAAGTGTTGTCAGCTTGAAAATGCTGTTCATCTTATTCAGGACAAAATCATAGATTGATCAATACAGATGCAATTAAATGAAATGAGGGGCAACCTAGTAGCTCAGTTATGCGAGATACCGTCAGAAGCTGAAAATAAGAAGAATCGCATGATAATGTAGGTGCTTTCCAAAAAATACATTATCTAAAGAATTGCATGTGATGACGATATCATGTCGCTTTTCAGCTAGCTTGAGGATTGCCCCAGTTTGGAGATCGTGCTCGTAATATTCGTGACTTGATTACATGTCGACTGTATTGAAATGAGCGGCAATGCGTTTTATTGAAATGAGCAGATCTATAGAAATGAGCGGCAGTGTAAAGAAATTCTCTTGCTTAAGGGCTGAAGCAAGGGCAGTTTTAGTCCGGAAATGCTGCTCATAATGTTCATATAATAGTTTATCATCTATCAATGGGAAGAGCAAATGTACCGACATTGGTGGTACATTGAAATCACTGGGCTGTATGAGGTACGTCAGCTCACAAGCTATTCCTCAAGTGGATATTAGCATATTTGCTAAAAAAAAATACATTCCTTTCGGACTCCACTGAATCTGGCGATGCAGATTTTTCAGCAGAACGCTCGAGAATTCACTCAAAATCTAATTTGTAGTGATGGAATGAATCAGTTATCATATTGTCAAAGTTTTGTTCCAGTCATCGTTACCTAATTCCTTAAATTATTAAACGAAACTTTTTCCGCGAATCGGAAAGAACTTCCTCATTCAGAGGAAAGTTTTGCTCGAAACCGAGTGTTGTAGCAATGTCACTGGTATTCGCTTTTCATCAAAATGGAATGGTTTTTGCAGATGTAACGGATCCACTGCTGCTGTGTGTGGATGACCTATACGAATGCAAAAAATATGCACTTTTATGTCTTTCGAAGATGCATCAACAACCTTTGATGTTGAATAGATGTCGAGAGACGTGTGGTGTATGCGATTGCAAGGCTGCTGAGGATCGGTGTTCTGTTTTTGCAGATCACTGCCATGAGTTGAGGAAATGATTTAAATTTGCGCTAAAAAGTATGAATATTGCGATGGAGATCCGAGATGATTCCAATTCGGCTTAGACGATGCTTTTCAAACACTTGTCTATTGCTCGTTTGATCGAATGCAATATTTCCATCACACTCCGATAAAAATCTTCCTATAATCTCGATCGTTATGTGTGTTCATTCTTATGGATTTCCCATGAGAGACTCGAATTAATGTCACCCTATTCAATGGCATTATGTTACTGTGCTAATTTGTACTGGTTATTATTTTCTAAACATTCATTTCCTCCTTGCTCAGGTTTATTTTGCATGATGGCTTGAGTGATGGAGGATGACTTTGCTGAGCTGGAAATTTTAAATCGCGTAGTCATTTGTTACGAACAAAACGAATGCTTGATGCAATGATGTAAATGAAGTTTTTTTAAAGTATTTTTTTCGATGTTAAGAGACAATTCAATAGTAGCGTTGTTGTGCTCTGCTTGTGTACACAGGATGTCTCATTGATAGTCGTCGTGAGAACAGAAGCACCTGAAATTGGTTTGCAAATGAAATCAGAATGTTTACGATTAATTGGTTGATTTGCTTTTATTGACTTAGTTTACGATTAAGTTTTGTGACCAATTTTTGGTGAATCCGATATGAGGAAATCACCAAACTTTTAATCGGTACGAAAGATAACAAAAAATCGCTAAAATCTCAAGGAAGTTCGGTAATATCGCTATGGCGATATCTTTTAAAAGTTATTTTGGAATTTCACGGTTAACACTTTTCCATCCTGGAAGCGACTGGTAAAAGCTTTCAAAGGAAAATTGTTTGGTTCGACTACAAAACTCACATAAGCGAATAATATGTGAGTTGTTGAGGATAATGCAGCATGGCACGCAGGAGCAATTTAAACATTTTATTGTAAATTAAGTGACTTAATACTGATTCTCGAAGTATTACATGACGCTCGGGTTTATGAATCATATAATGAACCCATCCAACGCTTTGTTCTATGCCCAATTTACGCCACTCGAGTTCGGTTAATAATCGATCTGCGGGCAGAGCCCTTGCGACTGCTTGCGGTACATGAACATGTCCGAAAATGACTTATTGGTATGACTGAGTTGATACGATTTTGATATCCAAATTCTCATTAAGATCTGTTATTTGGTTCGGTAGTACCTTTGCATAGTTTTAAATGTTTTGCAAAAACTTCTCTACGGAGTCGTTGCTGATTATTACAGTAAAAGAAAAGATCTGTCTAAGAAGCAAACCTCTACAACTCCAGAGAGTGCTCCATTACCCCTTTTGATGATCCGGCGGCCTACCAGATCACCAAAAGGGGTAATAGAGCACTCGAACGTGAGAACCACTAGCCTGGTAAGTCTGATAACTATATTCTTGATAACCACTATCTCGACCCTTTCAAAATAATGTGATAATGTGATCCAATATCTCAGGATCCGCTAAAATTTGTTACCTAATGGGTAGCGATAGTGTCCGACCGACGTTCGACCGGAAAAATCTCACAATCTCAAGAAAAATCTCAAGTTCGACCGGAAACCGAATTGATGCTGGAATTGTGAAAGATAGTGATGAATTGAGAGTATGAAATGAAAGAATAAGATTCTTCTTTAAAAACAACATTTCCGTATTGTGAGATCATTTGAATAAAATTCGAAAACAAGCATGTTTTGAGTTTGCTCTTCACTCGTGAAGATAAAATCCAAAACAATGTGACGTTCCCGGGTCATTAAAGACGCCGTCAAGGTAAATCGGAACAATTCGAATGCGTTAAAACTGGTGTAAATCCCTTCAAAAAGGAGACGTACTCAAAACTGGCAAACAAAAACGAACCGCACAATTGAGGTGAATCGTTCAAATGCTACTTTCAGCTATGCCAGCAACAAGTGATTCATCTGCGAAGTGGAGCAACAATGAGAAAATAAGCAAATGGTAATGTGATCGTGAATATTCAAGAGATATTGCAAACGGTGTGTAAAAAGTTCCGTTTCAGGTTACAATTGCATCGGCAGAAACTGAATGAGGTTTGTCAATCAATTGACATTTGTCAATTCCAAGGTTATATTTATCGATAAACCTTAATGGGACTAAAAAATTTCAGCTGTGGAATATTTAGCACGGCGATCGCTATGGACCTGCCCCGTTACGTTAGTTGAGATCCTTGCTTATTATTGATCCCGAAAGATCACTGGTTATCGGACGCACGGTCAATGTATCAACTGGAGTGTATTTTCGGGTGCGCGGAAAGAATGATGTCAAGGAAGGAAGAATGTGATATTCGTGGGATTTGTGATGATAACAAGGAGGCGTAAACTCGAATGAATTCCAAATGCCGATTAAAGTTATAAAAACGCCGCATAAAACTTCATCCATAATTTCACATGTCGGATTGTGCGCTAAGGTGCAGCTGTTGCTCAGCGTTCCTCGTTGCAGCTGTCCCTTGATGTTATTGATACCAATATGAGTTCATTTGAAAAGAATACTTCATGTGTTAGATGTCATCTGATCGGATTTTGAAATCAACTAATGTAATCCTCGGCAAAATATTCCCTCGCTGCTGGGATTTAGCAACTGAACAGTCGCTTGCCAACACCTCTCCTTTGTGAAGTGATAGATTGTACAGGAATATCGGTGGCAATATCTGTGGCATTGCAGAAATTCTGCAGGAATATCTATTGCATCACACAACGACAGTGATGGTAATGATGAGCAGAGAATCTCAAAAATCTAATGATGGGAAGAAATTGCCATGTTACTGGACAAACCTGAGGACACAGTGAGTTTGAAGTTGGTACCCTAATACTGCTGTAGTAAAGTACAGATTGATTATTAGTGATACAATGCATTGAAATGAATGCTGCCTCAGCCATAAGAGATACGTTCAGATGATCGGCTGTATCTCCTCACGAAAGCAAAATCGCCCGACAATATACATACTCTACTGAATGTGAAGAATCTCAGCAATCTAATGGTGTGAAGAAATTGCCATGTTACTGGGCAAACCTGAGGAAACCGTGAGTTTGAATATGGTACCCTAATACTGCTATTGTAATGTAAGTCAATTTTCCAAGAAGGAAAAATTAATTGAATGAGTTATGAAGTCGTCGATTAAGAGTAATAGCTGATATTCTGACAGTTATGAGGACTGTACTATGTTGATAAAACCGAAAACGCACATATATTCAATCTTTTATTTTGTATCGTTGATAGACGGACATACGCAACACTTTTCTGTTTTCAATCCGTAAATGCATTTACATACCTGAAATAGATAAAGCTCACAACTCATTTCTATGCATCGCCGAACTCAGTAGAATCATGAGGCTGTGTTCTCAGCATGAGTCGAGTTAAGGTACGATTTAAAAAAAGAAGAGATCAACAAGTTGTTTATTATCAACAACGTATTTTCTGCAATGCACACAGTATGAAGATATTAGAAAAATTGACGTTAATCACACAATACTAGAACTGTCAACGCTGAAAATGAAGATTATCGCAAAGGACATCGTTTGTAATTCAACCATATCCCATTATATATTGACGATATGTAGTCAAAAAGACGCCATAGTGACTGGAACATTGTTGGCGATTTCATTCCACACCTTTATGTCTTCATTTAGTCGGCTGCAAATTGCGAATTTCTAACATTTTGAGACATTTGCATTCCAAAAATTCGAACTCACTCATTCTCTCTGAGCGTTATTCCAACATCAAAAGGTTTGTGCAACTAAAGGCACAGTTGTGCCGTTTTGTGTAGTACATCATGTCTCCATTACTGAAACGTTTTTATGTGAACTTTTTATGCAATTGGCGTTCACCACCAATTGCTTGAGGAGGATATGGAATTCACCTGAATTCCGTTGCAAACAGTTTCTGTACATCCGTTCACATTGGTTCCTGTCACCACATGCGTTTGACGTGATAAACGAGAAGCATCCCTTCCTACACAATTGCTGTGTGAGCCGATGACAGTATATCGCGAGAGCTGGAATTCAAATGGGAGTAATTTGAAGCTGGAGAATGAAATAGACGACAATGGATGGATACGTAGCGTCTGAGTAGTTTATTACCTTGATCGGTTCTTGCTGTCACAGTTGTTGAGACTCCTAAAAGTAGTAAATAGTCAAAGATGAAAGGTTCATTGTAGTGAATTATGCTCCATATATTTGAATGTTCGTACATATAGTAAAAATATCTCTACTGATAAATTTCCTCAGCTGCCTATCGATCCAGTACTAGAGATACGTCTATCCGATAGCTCTCACCGACTCATATGAGATCCTGAGAACGACCCCTGAGCTGTCGGTAGTACTAGACAGATCTTGATAACTACCAATGAATAAGTGAAGAGGAACTAATAAGATTATGAAGCGCCACATCGCGACCGATGAAGTTATGTTTAGAAAATGTGTACATTCTTTTAGAAGTGTTGAAATGATGCGCAACAGAAATACCTAATTCTGCTGATAGTATTCAGGTCCTTGTCTTAAAAGAAGCGGTAACATTGCATAGAAACTGAAAAATGGAATGGACGCGAATGCGTGGATTAGTCACATCCGAATAATGCATTACCTCGATCAGCTGTTGCTGTCACAGTTGTTGAGGGATCTGAAAGTAGCAAATAATGATAAGGAAACCAGAAACCAGAAATCAGATGATTTAACTCGTCTCGTTCAGCCGCTCACAGACATTTTTGATTTGTCTATCGGCTGGTGTTTGATAAGAGGAATGGTAAAATTCTACGGTTTTTTCAACATAGTGCAGAGAGTGGAGCTGAAATATCCTTTGATGGAATGTTCCATTGCGATCTTAACTCAGGGCGTTTAGAGTTGAAAACATAATGCAGATCTGGCCAGGGGAAGGATTTTCGGTAACCTGACATCAGATTGTGTAACCAGTCTCATTTGAGGTTTCAAATCGTCAGTTCAATTTCAAAATTTTTGCGCGACAAAAGATGCAGCTGAGCAGCCCGCAGTAACTTATCCCGCCTTTAAAATTCAACGTCTTTCACAAAATGGTGCAGAAAGCGGAACTAAAATATTCTTTGATGGAAAATTCCCTAGTGATCTTAATTCGTGGTGTTAGCAGTTGAAAAGCAACGCAAATCTGGTTAGACGAAAAATTTTGCAATTGAACTCGAGAATTCAGCTGCTAAATTCTTCGTCACCATCAGCGGTTAGAGGATACCCTGAAATTGACTTTGATTCCGTAAATAGCTATCGTATGTCTGTTGACATTCGCAGCACACATCCCTGGGCTGTAGCATGCATGCAGACATAATCGAAATAGGTTAAGACAGTATTCAGGATCTTAAATTCAGATGAATTGTTAGCTATTCTGAATTGTGTTCTTCTTTAAGGGCTTTCGTCCCAAGGTAAACAATTTCGTCACTAGGAAAATGATGAAGACAATGAACGTGAATGGAAGGATTTTTGAATACCAGTACATTACCTTGATCAGTTGTCGCTGTCACAGTTGATGAGGGACCTGAAAATAGCAAACAATTTAAGATGAAGAATTAAGTGGAGTCGATTATGCTGCAGAAAACATACCTCAAAATGTACCTATCTGAGCCTGCCTTTCAAAAATGCAACTCAAATAAGTTATTATCCCTTTCAATTTCTCCTGTTAGTGTTCAGATTTCCGTCCAGTGGGCATTGCCTTCATTGCTAGCACTGTATTAAACGGAAATTTGAACTGAAGAATAGGAATATTACGAGTGAGCTGTGTAATGCAAATCTGGTCAGGGGAAGAATTTTGTAAGTAAACTCCAGCATTCGGGTACAAAATTCTTGTTCAACGCTAACTGCTTGAAGATATTCTGAAATTCACCTTGAATCTGTTGTATACACCTTGCGTGCAAATAACCACATGGGACATTGCAAAACCCCACTGGGTTGCAAGCATCCAGACATTCCAGCAACCTGTTAAGACAGGAAGCTGAAAAAGAAGAAGCTGAAAAAGCTGTAATCTAGAAGCTGAAATTCAGATGGACTGTTAATTATTCTAAATCCTTCGATTAGTTACGAGTTCTCGTCCCAAGAGCAGTACATTTGTTACTTAGGATATGGAGAATGGAGCGGACGTGAATGAAAGTATTGTCACATCTAAGCGGTGTATTACCTCGATCAGTTGTCGCTGTCACAGCTGTTGAAGGACCTGAAAGCAACAAACAGTCTAAGTTAAAGATCTCATTTGAGTCGATTAAAACAAAAACACCGTCCGTATCCCTTCGTTGCTGGGAGGAACAATGCCACCGCTGTTGATGTCGTTCCTATCAATTCAGATTTGGAAACCTGACATCAGATTGCGTAACCAGTCTCATCTGAGGATTCACTAAAGTTGTCGGTCCAATTTCAAAATTCTTGCGCTACAAAAGACGCAGCTGAATAGTTCGCAGTAACATAGCCTGCTTTCAAAATTCAACGGCTTTCACAAAATGGTGCAGAAAGCGGAACTGAAATATTCCTTGATGGAAAATTCCCTAATGATCTTAATTCGTAGTGTTAGCAGTTGAAAAGTACGGAAATCTGGTTAGATGAAGGATTTTGCAATTGAACTCGAGAATTCAGGTGCTAAATTCTTCTCCGCCATCAACGGTTTGAGGATACCCTGAAGTTGACCTTGATTCCGCTGTAAACAGCTATCGTATATCTGTTGACATTCGCGAGCACACATCCCTGGGAGGTAGCATGCATGCAGACATAATCGAAATCGGTTATGACAGTAATTGGGATCTGAAATTCAGATGGACTGTTAACTATTCTGAATTGTGTTCTTCTTTAAGGGCTTTCGTCCCGAGGTAATGATGAAAATGATGAAGAGAACGGACGTGAATGGAAGGGTTTTTAATAGCATTGCATTACCTTGATCAGCTGCCGCGGTCACAGTTGATGAGGGACCTGAAAATAGCAAACAGTCGAAGAAGAGGAAATCAATACAGTCAATTATGATCCAAAAACTTTATGAAAACATCCGTATGATAAATTTCCTCAAGTACCTTATGCATTCAATGTTGGATCATCTCTTTATCTAGCAATTATCACTGAATCAGATGAGATTCCTATAACGGCAACTGAATTGTCAGTATTAAACATCAGTTGATGACAAGGATCCAGGTGAAAGACAAAATTCGTTAGTTACCAGAAAACGATTGTAGAACAACCACTGACAGTATGAAGCACCACATCGCGACCGATAAAGTTACGTCTGTGACAATGGGCACATCTTCCGAAGTATTGAATTTAAGCATAACAATTTTTTTCATCGCCTCCTCGTTGGCATTGCATATCAATATTGCTGTACTCAGCATTGCTATCGGTGTGAATATTATTGTTACCAATTCAAATCCGTAATGCGATGCCAGATTATTTCGCGCTATGGCTCATTAATTACTCAATTCCAATCTGATTTTGGTTTATGTGTTCATCAAAGTAAATATTCGTAGTAAATAGTGGTTCTCACTCAAACACCATTAGATTCCTGTTCAACCAACTCCCCAAGTATCCATAACTTCACTATTCACTGCAAATAGTGACATCACTAATTGTATCCAAATCAACTCCGTAAATGAGATAGCAGATTATTTTGCGCTATGGCTTAACTGTCGCTTGATGCTGTTGATACCGATTTGTGTGCGAGTAGAATGGAATATTTTATGGCGCACACGAAATCTTTGATGCGGATGTATGAACAAGCTAGCATAATAATCTACAAAATTATTCCCTCGTCATTGGGAAGGAAATAGTTACTCTATTATGTACAGTTATATATTTTGCAGGAATACTTGTGGCAATGTTTGTGATTAGCGGTAACACCTACTGCATCAAACATCATCACAGATTGTGAGAATGATGTGCATAATAGTAATCTGGCATCTCGTTTACGGAGTTGAATTGGTAACAATAATTTTGACACTGACGTCAATGTTGAATACAGCAATATTGATATGCTATACCAATGAGGAAGCGATGAAGAAAATTTTGCTGTATTTAATTTCGAGACGACCTCATTTTCAGAATTCCTCAGTGTTAAACTTCCTTCCCGAACTAAGATTCTCTAGTCTTAAGCAAATTTAGAGCGTCCCGTTCCTCGAATGTTTTCGGCGAGTTGCTCGACTACTTCCCGAACATGGAAACAAGCTGATAAAGGCCTCTATATCGTGAAACCTTGTATATTTGGCTAAATGGCATTTGCTCCATGGACTCACCTCTGGACATGGAGGTCATGTAACGCATAGAATTCTCTTAGAAGCTTCTAGGATTGTGATATTTTTGAGCGAAGTTAGGAGCAGGGCTAGTTTTTGGATGGTGCTCATCATATTGCTGACTTAATCATGATCAATACACATACAATTTATTTTGCAAGCCAAATAATATTATGATGGCAGAAAAAATATCCATTAGAACAAAATAAGTGAACCATTAAACATGATCATGAAGAATATCCCAAAGCTATATCGTTTGTATTTCAGACATATCTCATTATACCTCGGTGAGGCAAAGTTCCGTTCACAAACTCATAAAGCGGCAAAAGCGATTGGAACATTGTTGACGATCTCACTCTACCCCTTAAAATCAACAATGTATAAGGTCGCAATATTTTCAACAATTATGATTTCTGCTATTTCCAGCACAGTCATTGTTCCCTATTAGCTGTTTCGCAGCCGCTGCGGGGAAGGGATTAGACATGCTTCTGCAAATTGCTTTTATTTCATATTGACCTCGATTCCCTTGTAAATAGTTTCCTGCTGACATTCGTGGTCGGAACGGCAAAGCAGTGAGCAGATCGGATCCTGCCGTGCATTCCTACACACAAATTGCTATATTCCACATATTTGTCGGTGTAAATATTATAGTTAACAATATAATTTTGTAAACGCGATACTAGATCAGTTGGCGCTGTGGCTTAACAGTCGCTTGATGGTGTTGATACCAATATGTGTTCATTTGAAAAGAATACTTCATTTGTCATATGTCATCTGATCGGATTTTGAAATTAACTAATGTAATCCTCGGCAAAATATTCCCTCGCTGTTGGGATTTACCAACTGAACAGTCGCTTGCCAACATCTCTCCTTTGTGAAGTGATAGGTTGTACAGGAATGTCGGTGGCAATATCTGTGGCATTGCAGGAATATCTATTGCATCACACGACGACAGTGCTGATAATGATGAGCAGAGAATCTCATAAATCTAATGATGGGAAGAAATTGCCACGTTACTGGACAAACCTGAGGACACAGTGAGTTTGAAGATGGTACCCTAATACTGCTGTAGTAATGTACAGATTGATCATTAGTGATACAATGCATTGAAACGAATGCTGCCTCAGCCATATGAGATACGTCCAGAAAATCGGCTATATCTCCTCATGAAAGCAATGTCGCTCGACAATATAAATACTTTTCCGAATGTAGATAAAGCTCACCACTCAATTCTATGCATCGCCGAACTCAGTAGAATCATGAGTTTGTGTTCTCAGCATGAGTCGAGTTAAGGTACGGTTTGAGAAAAAAGAAGAGATCGAGAAGTTGTTTATTATCAACAAAGTATTTTCTGTAATGCACACAGTATGAAGATATTAGAAAAAGTAACGTTAATCACACAATACTAGAACTGTCAACGCTGAAAATGAAGATTATCGCAAAGGACATCGTTTGTAATTCAACCATATCCCATTATAAATTGACGATGTGTAGTCGAAAAGACGCCGTAGTGACTGGAACATTGTTGGCGATTTCATTGCACACCTTTATGTCTTCATTTAGTCAGCTGCAAATTGCGAATTTCCAACATCTTGAGACATTTGCATTCCAAAAATTCGAACTCACTCATTCTCTCTGAGTGCTATTCCAACATCAAAAGGTTTGTGCAACTAAAGGCACAGTTGTGCCGTTTTGTGTAGTACATCATGTCTCCATTACTGAAACGTTTTTATGTGAACTTTTTATGCAATTGGCGTTCACCACCAATTGCTTGAGGAGGATATGGAATTCACCTGAATTCCGTTGCAAACAGTTTCTGTACATCCGTTCACATTGGTTCTTGTTACCACATGCGTTTGACATGGTAAACGAGAAGCATCCCTTCCTACACGATAGCTGCGTGAGCCGATGACAGTATATCGCGAGAGCTGGAATTCAAATGGGAGTAATTTGAAGCTGGAGAATGAAATAGACGACAATGGATGGATACGTAGCGTCTGAGTAGTTTATTACCTTGATCGGTTCTTGCTGTCACAGTTGTTGAGACTCCTAAAAGTAGTAAATAGTCAAAGATGAAAGGTTTATTGAAGTGGATTGAAGTGAAATTGTAGTGTATTACCTTGATCGGTTCTTGCTGTCACAGTTGTTGAGACTCCTAAAAGTAGTAAATAGTCAAAGATGAAAGGTTTATTGAAGTGGACTGAAGTGAAATTGTAGTGTATTACCTTGATCGGTTCTTGCTGTCACAGTTGTTGAGACTCCTAAAAGTAGTAAATAGTCAAAGATGAAAGGTTTATTGAAGTGGACTGAAGTGAAATTGTAGTGTATTACCTTGATCGGTTCTTGCTGTCACAGTTGTTGAGACTCCTAAAAGTAGTAAATAGTCAAAGATGAAGAGGTTCATTGAAGTGAA
>JAPYMA010001466.1:0-14904 GCA_035041965.1 Anisakis pegreffii | reverse complement strand
TGAATGCGAAACGCACGAAGACGATGATGCTGTTGAAATATTGTAGGCAGATGTTCGTGACCTTATCGTTTTCTTCATTCGCTACTTCAGTTTCTGATTTCACTCAGCAATTGCACACTGATCAAGTAGAATGTTGCTCTCTCCGTATTCTAAACTCAGAGCTATTTAATTGATTCGACTGACTGTTTTCTAATACAGAAAATGCTAATCACCATTGTGGGAAATTGTCTGAATCGACTTCCTTGATTTCTAATCAAAGATATAAATTATTCATTGAAATTCACACGTGTTCATCTAGAGTATGCTCAATAATGTCGTTGTGAAGTACGATCAAAAAAAGACATGCAAGCCATCTGGTCTGATTGAATAATTAATTTCATTCTAAAAATCATCACTCGTTTGTATAAATCAGCGTACGTGTCTCAGTGTATTTCCGTTCCCAGAAACAACACCGGTGCTCTTTTCTAGCATCATTATTCTCATTGCCCACCCGTCCTCAAATTATAGCCATGACGGTTGATCGCAATCGTTGATGAGACCGTTTTCAAATCGATCAGATCATCAGCAAAAAATCCTCATCGCCATCGACGATCCTTCTCAAATCGTTATATTTGTCGCAAAATGCGGTGATAAATGATCATCGCGTTTGTTGTCGAAATTTTCAGTTTTGCCTTAAGCAGATTTCTTTCCGTTTTTTCCCCATCTGTCCATTTTTTTCTCTGTCCCCATCATCTTCATCATCATTATCATAATTCTCTTCTTCTTCTTCTTCCCATCCATTCGTCTTCCGTTCCCTTCACATTTGCTATAGTTTTTATTGTTTCATTTAAAATTACCGCTCGCATCGAAAATGGTGATGATGCTCGTGTGGCGCCGATAATTCGCCGCTGAATGTTTCCATTCGCATCGTTTCCGTTGTCGTTGATTTCTCAAACTTTCTTCCGGTCTTTCCACAGTTTATTATTACAATTGTTTTTTTTGCGTTCACTCATTTCAAAATTTGTATTTCGCATGCACATGACCAATTCATATGTACTCATATATATATATATATATATATATATATATATATATATATATATATATATATATATATATATATATATATATATATATATATATATATATATATATATATATATTTGTATATATATGTTCGGTACAACTATTTCATTTTATCAATCAGCTACAAATAGTTTCATATTTGAGTATTTTATGTCTCCCCTCACCCCCCCTCCCCCACTCCGTCTACACGAGATAATTTATATCTTCCGTTTGAAATACTTATACAGTTATCCATCTATCCATCTGTCTCTCTGTCAATTGTTCGTTTCACCACAGTTCATTCATTCATTTATCTATTCATTCACAAACCTCTTAGGTTTCCTGTATTTGATTTACTCGCAAAACTTTTCATATTATTGTTTCTCATTACTTATTCCCAGTTGTTATTATTATTGGCTGTTTGCTTCACGGCTTCGAATATTTCTCTTCTAATCATTTTTTTCCAATCATTAGAATATTCATCGTAATGCCACGAAAGAAATTTCAGAGAAAATCCTTTACTCGTAAGAAATGCTGAACCCAGTCCGCTTCCGGTTATACACTCGTGCACATGAAGAAATGATGATTAGCAAATGATTTGATAACCTGTTCCTGTGATCATAATTATCATCGTTATAATCAATTTGATTGTGACTCAGCTAGTCACTGTCCTCTACCGTCATATTCGACCCACTCAATTATCAGGGCATCAAAAATTATACGCCATAATTGCATAAAAACACTGATGATTGTAAATATGTTGATAAATTTCATTTGAAAACTTATGAACAGTCAATGCCGCTGAAGTTGAACACAACGATAACCTTTAAAACGCAACGACGAAAAAAAAAAAACAAAACTCATTATCGTAATTTCGTGCTGAGAAGATATTGGTTGAGAAATGTTTATTGGCAATCGAAAATGTTGACTTATTTGGGGTTTTTTTTAATTAATCAGAGTTTATGCGTGACATAAAATGTTCAGTTTTAATGCCTATCGTAAAAGATGACTGCAATGTTGCTTTAATGCTTCAATCCTCTTCATTCGTTCATTCATTCCTCTTCTTAATTCTCCAGAGAAAAATTAGGTGCTAATTGCTTTTGCATTGATTTGTACATCGTGAGAACGAAATGAGCATCTTTCTAACAATGAGAATGGTAGGAACACAAGGGAAGAGAGAGAAATTCAATGCAATTTGATAAGGGTGATTTTCATTACCGCTTCATGAAATGCTCAGAAGTTATCTTTATTCATCCAGGCATTGATTGGGGTCCATCTCTATCGCCTCTTCGCATTGCCTGTCTGCTCGATTAACACTTTCAGAAAGGATCAAAGCAAATCTTCCAGGGAGATTACGGTAGCCGTGCTTGTTTCTTCTATCCCTTCCTTTTATGCTCAGTGTGTAGAGGAAAGATAGATGAATGAAGATACGGTGAGTATTTTCGTTTGATGATTGTCATCAATCATAGTATAATACTGTAATGTTGCTGCTGTAATTAATGGTTTATGCTGCTTGCAAAAAACAAACCAATTACTTACTTACATATATAACATCCGACCGGTTCATCGCATTCAATTTAGTTGCAGGAAACAGGATTTTTTTTCATATAATTTCTTTTTCTGAGCTGTTGCAGAATCTACGTTTAACTGACTAATCAACTCTATTAGCTCTGTTTATTAAATATCAGTAGCACTCCTCCTAATCGACTAGCAGTTGGTTTTCAACGTCTTGTAACGATCGACGATTACAGATGGATTGGCACCATCAAATTTTGGAAGCTCTCTTTTTCATTCGATGCCTGGTGGCGATATATCACACAGTTCTTGGAGTCATCCATACTGTAGATTCACTCAAATGCACATACAGCTAACTTTATGCTAACAAAATTGAAAAACACATCGATCAAATTGATTCACAAATTGATCAACAACGAACCTTTGCCGACTGACTCTTGATTCGTAGTGCGGAATTACCTTTATCCGGTTAATGTTTGTCATTCGAGTGGGAAACAAACTGCTGTATGCGTCAAATGAGCCTCTAAGCAAAAATTTTCAAGAAGCTTAGATGGTAGTATGTCGGGTTCTGTTGCATACGACATATTGCACTGGGCACGAATACAGAACTTTCACAATTTTTGGAACGTTGGCGCATGGTTTCGTTGTTTTTATTTGCTTCCATTTCTTACCGAAGAGAACAGCAGAGAGCGTAAGAAGGAGACGAATGCTATACTTTAGACAAAAAAAAACGAGCTGATTGAGATTCATATCCTAGAATATCCCGATGTGATTGAACTGGAAATCGAAGAAGTTTTTGTTGATGACGAATAAGTGCATGGAAGAATGATTCATATATTGTTAAAGAAAATGAAGTGGATGGATGACGTTTGGTTGTTTTTAAGATGGACTTAATTAAAAGGATATATGAAAACGACAACGAAACAAATCACAGTGTTGATTGAGATGAAAAATTGGTAATTGGTTTTCGTCTGTTTAATAATTCTGTTGATATCGCCTTGATTTGATTCATTTTTTGTTTCTATTTCCCATCGACCTTACAAAAACATCGTTCTTTCTTGGCACGATCATCAACAATGAATCATTATTTTCGTCGACACTGGTCGAACATTTCTGCAAACTATTGAGAAGTTTCTGTGCAATTGTCAGTACACTCCAAGAATTCGGTGCAGTTCTTTTCCGGTTTTTCTTTCTCAAAAGTCTTTCTTCAACGAATCACCCAAAAATCCAATAACAACAATACAAGAACATCTTTTCAAATTGATATATTCATTCATTTTTTGATCGTTTCTCAGTTCTTTCGTAATTTCAGTGGCAGTAATCGTCAGCTGAATGATGTAATGGTGATGTCATTAATCATTAGATTAAGTTTTTATTAGTCATATTCCTATTCGACGTTGTCGCTTATAAATGAATGAATTTGTCACCTCTCCATGTCATTTCTACCTCACACTTAATTCATCAATGGTTGTATATTGTAGAATCGAAAAATGAACGTCTACGCCAAAACAGCTGAAGTAAGCTTCTAAGTCCAATATCTCAGCAACCACGTTAACATTTCTTTTGCGATGAGTTGACCCGTAATGCGTATTTCTTACTAATCTCTTCAAAAATCGTTACATTCGGCTTGTTTGCCGTTTCTTTTTCGTGCAAAAAACATCACGATTTTGATCGCTTTTCCTCGTTCGACGAATTCAGTTACTATCTATCCTTATCGTATACCTTGCAAAGCAGTTCACTTATCTATCATTCATTTATTCATATTTTTGAGCGAGAGGATACAACGAATTTGACTGCAAAACTTTTCGCACCATCTTTATTCTTCGGGTTATTAAGTTCATTCACACGAATGACGACGACCTTATTTTTACTATTACTATTGCTGTTATCACTGGTTATATATGTGTAATTATGTACATGTTAACGGCAATGACTCATTGGTATCACTGTTGATAGCAGGACATGCAGTGCATTCATTACACAGTAGAGTTTGCAAGGAAAATGATATTATTAGTTGCAACAACATTTGTGACGATTTAAAAGATCAATCTATAAACAGACGCTTCGAGGCAGCCGTTAGTCATTTAAGTTTTGCATCTGTGGACAAGGGAAGACGAGGGCGATAGCAATTAAGGTTGAATAGTCAACGGTTTTGGAAATGATCGACTTGAATTGTTTGGTAAAGCAATGGAATGTTAGATTAATTCAGGTTAGGCGTGCACACCTGCTAGGATATTCATTTAGTCTTATTGCTGCACCTCCAGCAGTGAATTGATGCCACTTTAGCAAGTCTGTTTCTGACGACAGTTCAGAATTTTTTGAATGGAAAACAAAATATCATCACTTTGACGGGGTTTTGCTGCAAAATTCTTCGTGTTACGTACTTGTTTTGATGCCTGCCGACCTTTCCTTATCCTCAGTTAGTGATGAGGAAATGAATTCATCCAATCATCCATTCATGCGTTTAGATAAATTAGTGACGATGTTACGATTTGATTCCAATCAACTCACATTCGATTTGATTGACAGTTCGTTCATTAACTGAATGTTATTATCTCTGTCCTCTCTTTCGTGAGTATCATAAACATTTGTTTCAAATTGAGCTATCAATTTTTTCATTCGTTCCCCAAAAGTGAATTAAAATTTTCTCACCGACAATTTTAACTGTCTAGACACAATAAGTCATTGAGTTCTTGTTTTATTCCTTGTTTTGAATTTGAAGTCAACTTTCAATCTTCTACCCTCCCAGTTGAGATTCCTTTAAATTCGACTTCAATTTCAGAAGTGTGCTAACTGACAACATTCACATAGGGTTATTACTGTTTCTATTCGTGGTCAAGTTATTAGTGTTGGTGTGGGCATATTACCAATGTTATTGGCTGACTTTATCTCGAGACTTTCTCAACCTTGATCTGTTGAAGTTAGGAAATTCGTACTCCTCATCTGTATATTATTGGTGCTCAAAATGATACGGTTGCAGTCTTCAGAAATATTTACTGAATACGAATACATAAGCAACAGTTTTGCTTTGTAGCTGTCTGATTAACCGTTTTGATGCACATAAATGCATTAGCATTGTTGTTTCGATGATGTGTTTCAATGTTAGCGTGCACAGGTTCATCATTTTTGTATTTTTCCATTGATTTTTTGTACAATTTCATGAATGCTCAGCTTGGTTGTTACCATAAAACTGGACTTTAGCGGTTTTACTTAGTAAACATCTTGCATCCATCCAACCCACGTTGCCTTTTCTTCTATTCCTTCGCTTAAAGGTGGAATCAGTTCTATTTTCCGCCTTTACGAGCGATCCTTGTGCAAAATCATTCGTTTGATTACCGTTTGTGTACTATGCTATTAGTTCAGAAAATGTAATCTGCATGGCAACTTTTCGTTAATCTCCGATTGCAATCAAATTATATCTGCCCATTGAAGATGACTGTGTCGTTGAATACGACTAGAATTGTTTCGAAATGTTTTTGATTTGTCTCTTCATTGTGATTTCATACACTGTTCCAATGATCCATCCACTTTTTAGCTATAAATCATGGGTAGCTGAAAGTTTGAATGATTCACTATCGTTCAGTTGAATTCAACTCACCGTTTCAAGTTATATATATATCGGAATAATTTTCAGATTCTCAATTTTCGTATATTGCATTCGTTGAGCAGAGAGCTTGACAAGCAGAGTACACAGTAAACAGAATCCAGTACAACACAAAAACAAAAACAATCCAAACACCAGCTACCAAACTAAGCTCATCAAGCGCTTTCGCCGGACTTGTTCTGAATTCCGTGGGTTTTGGAGCAACCAGAAGCGATGAATATTCATCAAATTTTTATGACGTTCATCATACTCATGTTGATTTTGCACGACTGTTTGGCAGCACCAGTTGATAAGTAAGTGAGTCTGAACAAGTGCCAATATCATTTCATTTGACGAGTCGTCAGCAGATTAACTGTACGTCAAGTAGTTGCATTCATAAATAGGATGGTGACTAACTCACTTACTTATTTTCCTCATTCTTCTTCTTCAGGTATAAAATTCGAAAAGGAGGTCGCATTGATCGTATGCACAGAAGGATGCTACATAAATGGCGAAATGCATATTTGAAACGAGATGATGACAGCAGGTATTAATTGCAGCAAAGTGATCCATCTTATGACTGCATTTGATTTTCTCATCTAATAAAAGCAATGATAATGATACTGATAACACTAATAGATAATATCAAATAATAATAACAAATAATACTAATGATTCTAAACGAAAATAGCAATAAATAATAATGACAAAAAACAGTGATAAGTAACAACAATGAACAATAACGATAAATAAGCAATAACAAACAGCAATGCTAATAATAGATGATATTATAATAAGGGCAATGTTATTTCCTCAATGAAATTACATATCTATCATATGTAATGAACTTTGTATGGCTGCTGATGAGTTTGTTTCAGTTTGTCAACAGGCAGCAGATTTGGTGCAATCTTCCCGTTAGATTCTATTCTCGCGAAGATGGATTCATTCATCCGACCGCGATTCGGATGAGAAGAAGAAGAGGAATACCGTATTCGTGTTGTGCATTGCTGGTCCATAGCGTTCCGTGTTGAACGTATTCACCCCAAAGAAAGTCCTAACCCCAAAACTTGGATGCTATTCCCCAGATTGCACACCATCCTTCTAAGAATACGATGTTTTTGCACGGGTATTCGATGATCTGTTGCGTGGTGCTGCGGCTACTGCTGCTACTGCTACTGCTGCTGTTACTATCGTGCTTTCATTTGTACCATTATTAATTTGTTGCCTTATTCAGCTCAGTTGTTCTCGTTCACCTCTTCACTTCGAGATCTACGAAAGGAAATTTTTTTTTCGTGAATTTCATTGCAGCCAGTCCAAAAATAGGGTAGACAAACGGATTTTACGTAATGTTGTTAGCAGACAAAATGAATGGTGACTATGCCGATCTCGAAGCAAACATTGTAAATACTTGTATTATTTTGTTGTTGTTTGTTATTTCTTCGTTGTTTCGCCAATCCATCTTATACATAGGTGTAAAATGAATCGTTCTGCACTTGATTGAAAGCTTGTACACATAACTAACCAGTCATATGTTTCTGCTTGGAACGCAAGTGAAAAATTGTCATGATGATGGGAAAAACAAGGACTACCATGCAGTGAAGATTGACCACCTCCGAAAGATCATGCTGAGGTGGTCGAATCTCACCAAGACTTTTTCTTTTGTGAAACCGACAGATAACGGAAAAGTGATTGTCTAAGAAGTTAGATCAGCAATTCATCCTCTAACTAATTTTGATTGTAATGTGGCTGCTTCTCGTTTTATATTTTGCATTATGCAAAAACCAACAACGACAATGGCCATCATAGTGAATCTCTCGTGTATTTTGCGTCTCAAAAACGTTTTTCTGAAGTGCCTCCTCATTCCGTTTCGTTTCACTTATTTTCACGTATCATGTGAAAAGAATAAGATCCATTATTGTTCGTTGATAAAAACTCTACTGTATTACGCATATTCGACGCTCGTTTGTATGCTTTAAGTTGTTCTGACGGTCGATCCTCCAGCAACGTCCATATCCTTGCCTTCCTTATCTCGCCTTTTATTCGTTTTCCCTACCAGTTTGTTTTATTGATACTACTATGTTTAAGTGGCACGTCAGTTATACTGACAACAATCGAATATTCTGATGTTTGGCTCGATTCGAGTCATGCTATGTATCTTCAAAAAAAAACCCAATAAACATCACCTCAATTGACGGGTAATATATGAAATCTCATCAATAGGCTGACATTTGATTTGAATTCATAACAAGCTAGACAAACCATCCGAATGGTTTATGAGTGCTAGTTTTTCATCATCTGATTTCTTAAAAGGTATTCAGCGCATAAGTGTTGTTGTGTTATTACCATAAAATTCAAGGAGAATGCAATCATAATTTAAACGATAGCAAATGGCATGATTCGGTCAATGGGAATGATGAATTTTTGTTCAACAATACACACTTTTGCCCTTGATCATATGGTTGCCATACAGTTGTCTCAAGTTTTTATCAATACTTATTAAATTATGGAATTCAATAAGCGAAAAAAGAAACTTCTGAATGATTTTATTCAATGTGGCATGGATTTTAATAGAAGTGCTGGAATTCATCTATTTGAGCTGATACAAATTTTAACATGCGTTGAAAATGAAAATGAGTGTAACAATGAGATGAGCAGTTTGAATTATTGGCAGAACATATATCTGTATATATTGTTCTATCATTGATATTTTTTGAAGCAATCAGTTGAATTCGGCCAGAAAAAGAAATTTTTGGCGCCCAGTCACTTATCGACTCATGTCAAGTATTTACTTATGAGGTTTAATTAGCTCGCGTCGAGGTTGCAGTGAAGAGGCTCTTCGTCATTTCAACCAGATAAACAATCTCTATTTTGCAAACAAAAGCTAATTTCCGCCTGACTCTCGTCAAAATGTTCAACTTCTTCCGGTCGGTTATTCAATTTTGATTAGCTGCAAACTTCGGAAATAGTTAAGGCTTATCAACGAGACACTCGATCAGTCGTCACAAGATTGTGGTGAAGCATTAAAAATCTTGTTTTTCTGGTGTCCTAAATAACGCCTTATAAAGTTGGGATATTCTTGATGAGATGAGCGTTTTGGACATATTTCCGATGATATCCTGGTCATAACTGGAAGCATGGTGGCCACAAAAAGTAATCGTTATGAGGAAAAGGCTTTTACAGAGGACTGCAAATGTGTTTTCCGATCGACAGATCAATTTGGAAGCAATTTTTTGCAATTTAATCTTTTTGCTTGCATGTTCATTTATTATGAATTGGAAACATTAATTAAATTTTGTGATTTGATGCCAGTAGTCAAATTTTGAAAGTAACAAACATTCGAACGTATTATATTTAATCAGCTATGTATTCATTCATTTTTATTTGTTTTCATTATTAGTTCATTTCATTTTATTTATTCATTTATTGATAGGTGATGATGACCGTTTACAATCAAAATTTATCACTGTCGGCTAAACAGATAATCAAATTCAATTTTCAGCTTGTCACTTATCTCGTCATCATTATTTCTGTGGTTAACTATGCGTCAGAAAACATCCTTTCTCGTTTGCTGCCTGTTAAATCATCGGAGGCGTTTCTCATCAACATCCGTTTGATCTTACGGAATGGATGATCGGTTCACTGAATGAATGCTTTCAGTTGGCTTGTCAGTTTCTGGTAAACGATACCCATTCAATAGATTGTCGAGAAGGGTTAAAGAAGTACTACCAACAACATGGTTCTACTAACGAAAACGTATCCTACTAGTGAATAGTTAACACCGTGAATGGTGTCCTACCTGGATGGACAAGATGCAATCTGCATTCAACATGAAGAAACTGCATGCATTCATGAATGTTTTTGCTCAATATCGATATAAAAACTATTTGATATTTTTTCGCTAATGATTGTCTTTGGTTTCAGATTTCGAGTTATTGTCTTTGACAACAAATTTTGATTGCTTTTTCCGTGCTTCTATGCGTCCAGTTGTGCATTAATTCATTCATTCGATAGCAGTGTATTCTTCAAATAACCTTAATCTTTCCATCGTTCTAGGATGCAGTTAATTGTCTGCGCAAATAGTTAATTATAAATTAAAAAAATAGATTAGAGCAATGCTTTTCCGTCTTCATTATTATCAGT
Organism: Anisakis pegreffii; assembly: GCA_035041965.1. Classification (NCBI taxonomy): domain Eukaryota; kingdom Metazoa; phylum Nematoda; class Chromadorea; order Rhabditida; family Anisakidae; genus Anisakis; species Anisakis pegreffii. Next base: position 4,622 of record JAPYMA010001466.1, on the reverse strand, counting down.
ATGTTTTCGTGATCAATTCAGATGATCTGCTCTGCCAAGCTACATACTTCTATGCGTCTACTTTAGAAGCACAACACATACAGCTTTTGCAGTAGCAAAAATGACGTAGACAGGGTCATATAAAAGTTGTATAAACTCTCAATTTTGATGGAGAGAACTATTTTCGATGAGAAAGAATAATTGATGATAGAATAAGCGATTTTTGCACCGCTTGAAACGAAGAATATAAGGAAAGGAATAAATCAAGATAAAACGAATTACTGTTATAAGAATAAATGAGGTCATTCAATGAATTGCAAATGAAATAAAGCAGTATCAAGCAACAGATCGTTCGAAGTTGCGTTCGAATATGCATAAGTTTATTTGTATGCACTGGTTTGTGTATTTTACCTCACACATAAGCACTTTATCTCACATCACTAATATCAGTTCAGCCAGTTTTTAAACTGATTGGATTAAACCAAGTGGAATTCAAAAAAGAATCTTAAGTTTTTAAATACACAACCGTCCCGAGAATGTTCTATGATAATTGGCTTACTAACACCAGTAATCACAGTCCGGTTGGAGCATTATTTTCTGACTAATTCACCGACCGTAACGTCTCTTTCAGTTCTACTACAAATTGGTATGAACAAGCAAGAACTATCTGTGTTCATTTGAATAGAATAAAAACTGAATATTTTGATCGGAATCGGTCGAAATTATGACCGCAATACAGTGAATATCATAATCTCTCTGTTGCACTTTTCCAAAGTGTGTTCTATTTGATTAGGATAATCAGTTATAAAGAAAATTTTTAAGTTGTTCGATTTTGTGGTCAATTTTGGTAAACTGTAAGTGAGTGAGAAATAAGCACGGCAATGCAGTGAAACAATACTGGTTAGAATGAAAGAGGTCGACCTTCGCATATAAAATGAATCATCTTGAGATGCGGTCGGATCCCGTAACTCCAAACGAATTTGGTGCAGTGAAGTACTGGTTGAACGATATGAAGTTTCATGTTCGTTCTTACGTGAAAGAGCGCGCAAGCAGTACTTCCTTCCTCGAAAGCAATAAAACTGAAAATACTGATCATGATAATAATAGTAATAATAATAATAATAATAATAATAATAATGAAGATATTAAAAACGATTAAATGCTACATTCAAATTTGATAATAATCTTCTCTTCAATGCGCGTTACTATTCTTTGGACGATGATGATGAAATATTTTTGACGAATTAAACGCGAAAAAGTTTGCCTGAGGCATTGCGCGATCTCTTTAATGAATTTTAATATGCAAATATTCGTATCAAAAGGCCATCTAATACTGCATACATCCACCCAATCATTTGTTTGGACAGATCCGCTTATTTGGTTATGATATCATTTTCAGATAAGTATAAAAGCCGAACAAATCTCACAACATTTCATAATTTCACTAGCATTGTTGGCTTCTAGCAAGCGGACCTTCACTGACAGTGATTCAAGCTCATTTTGGTAAGATAGATGGTTGGGTAGATACTTCAAGTATAAATAGTCATCGAAGGACTGATTCATTTTATGAATACTGCCCTCACCAGGGCACTTTATCATTATTAGTCAAACTTCTTAGGGAATCGCACTTTTTTGATTGGTTTCGACTTCAGTTTTGGTACGAAACGCATACTTATGGATGATAAATACTCTTGTGATATTTCTCAGTTCTGAGGCTGATAACGATGTTTCAGTGGGAATCGTCTGTTTGCACTATGATGCAACGAAGTACTCTTATTGGTCTACTGGTATGTGTGGCATTCGCAGTTGTTGCGTACGCAGAAGATGACGATCAAATGTTAGTAACTCAACGAGCACGTTGTTTCTATTCGATTCAGTTTAGCCTTGAAGCAATGAAAATTTGCGATTAATGAATTGCTTCGTTCGGTAAAGAATTTTGTAGAATTTCAGTCAAACAAGTGGAAACTTTTCAGTCAACATGTTTTAGGGCAGATAAGCGGGCGATGCGAAACGCATTGGTGCGATTTGGTAGATCTGGAATGCGCAATGCACTTGTAAGGTAGCGAGATTGAAACAGTCAATTGAAGCATTCGATCATTTGGACTCTGTCTCAACTCCTTGTAGATCCTTGTGATTAGTAAGACTGTGATACAGCGGGTATTGCTTGTGGTTTATAAAAATTATTTTGATGCACTGAATTTTTGAGGAAAGAATTGATCAATTTATCTTGGGGAGAAAAAACGTCTACTGAAATCAGTTTGAAAGAACATTTTGTTCGACTTAAGAACGAGATTTTTTGTAACGATACCATATGAGATTGATTTGATGCAACCTGAAGGTTTGGCAAACGAGCGGACGATAATGAGTATTCAACGTGGGATGAGAAGCGTAATGGAGCACCTCAACCATTTGGTTAATGTTAAAGAATTTTTAAAAATAGCCACTGGCTAACCGTTTTATAAGCTACGATCTACTGAATGGGCAATAAGAAACGTGACACAACTTATTTGATTTGTTGTTTCAGTTCGATTTGGACGATCTGGACGTGTCGATCATATTCATGATATTCTATCCACTTTGCAAAGATTGCAATTGGCCAATGAATGATCAGTTAATGTTGCATTGACGAAGGAGACAATCAATTAGCTAATACTGATGACGACCGATCAAAATTGCGATCTTTTCTCCAGTTCGAATTCATTCATTAATCAATCATTCATTAATCGCTTATTTATGTAATGATGAATCAAAATACGTTTGTGCGTGTGCTTATATAAATGAAGAAAAATTTTATTAACACTATCTGAGGTGATGAATAAATGTTGCGTTTCGGTGAATCTGCTTCTCTCATACTTTCGTTTCTCATTAATTGCGTGAAGTCAAACGACGGCGTACAATTCATAAGTGTAAATCTCGTACTTTTGAATGATTGATTTTCACAAGCATTTCTTCACCTCATAGAACAGCTATCTGCTCTCTTTTTCAAATAACAATTCACGCATGGCATGATATCAAACAACTTTGCTAACTCATCATTGGACAGAACGTATCAGTTGTAGCTAGCTGTTGATATACTCGTTGTTAGGCTGGTATGTGCAGTAAGAAAGCGACCATGATCAGTGATGCATAATTTTAAAAGACTGATGCAGTCCCAGCTCCGGCTCCACGTTTTTAAAATTTAAGGCATCGGCTCCAGGTCTAGCTCTTATGCACTGCTCCGGCTTCGGAGTAATCTAGATCAGGAAAAAACTGTCGTGCACGTCTTAGCTCTGACTATACTGTATGGTGCAGTGATATTTTTTGAGGGAACCAAAAAAATTTGTTCTCTCCAAAACTTGCGCATCACTTGTCACATCATAGTGATTTTTTTCTTTTTCTTCTCCTCCTTAAGCTTTTATCATAAACCCTCGTTTTTCAAGAACGCAATAATCTGATTTTTTAATCATCTTAATCAAATAACAAACAGCAATATGAAAGCATACGTCACAAAAGTTTCATTCACATCAATGCATTAGCAACCACCTAATGCCAACTGCTGAGCTATTTCTGTTTGACAAGCAGTTACTAACGGCAGCGCTTTGGCCGATATTGACATTGTCACTCTCTATTGCTAACATCCATTCTTTCACCTGTCCATCCCATCCGTCCATCCGCCTGTTCAACCACCCAATAATTCGGTAATCATTTACTGCCGTCGTGTCCTTACTGTTTAAAGCTACTGCTACTGGTGTATTCTCATTTCCTTATATCCAGTCTCCAATAACCCACACAGTTCATCGTTTGTACCGAAAAAAAGAGTAAATTTCAGTTTTTATGTGCCTGCACTCAATATATCATTTCTACTGGAAACATTCACTATTTTTAGCATTACTATACAATTCAACGATTCTTCCGTCCCAGTTTCAGTTTTGACGTGCTTGTCTTGGTGAATGATTTTTTCTATAATACTCATTCTTTATTCAATATGCTCTCTACAACACATTCAGCAGAAAGCAACCACACTAGCAGTAATTCAGGAACCATTTTTTCTCAAGGTTTTAGTTTTTGTCTATGGATCATTTCCACAAATAATCATCTTGATTACCTATCTCCCTCCATTCATCTCGAAATGTACACTTCTGAAATGGTGGCTGCTTATTGACTATTCGAGTCATCTTACTGTGCGTTGCATAATGCTTTATTCTTGGCTCCAGAATGCAAGTTTATAAGGCCAACATTTTGTTCAAGAATTCGTCCTTCGAACAAGTGCTGCTTCTAAGAACTACTGACTCGCCTTATGCCCATTGGCGTTTATCTATTGATAATATCTATTTACTGTGCAGTGTTTTATCAAGCAATTCGGTCAATAAATCGACCAAACAACCAATTGAGATTTGGCAGTCAGGGTGGATGTTTGAAAGCAACAATGATAACTTAACTGTGTTATTATTGCTGCTACTCTGGCATTATACATACCATGGATTCAGCAGTGAACAACGAAACCAGCTATAACTGCACATTGGTTGCGATCAGTGAGACTTGCATAATGGGCGCTGAAACGGGGAACGCTTAAAAAAATAATTAAAAACAAGAAAAACAGAAGGCCTGGACCACTCATACCGAAGAGTCGGGTTGCTGTATGGGTGACCGGAAGACCTTCTCCC